>JAAEAF010003068.1:0-157155 GCA_011037195.1 Triatoma infestans | reverse complement strand
TTACTTGTTTTAATCTTTAGGATGTTTCTGCATTACAGAGATACCATAACAAAAAATGGCTAGTAAAGACCAATTTTTTCACATTGGTACGCTTCAAATAGTTAAATATGATAACAAATATGATCTCTTTAATTCTGCTTAATAAGAATTTCTAAAAAATAAATGGCTTCCCCTCTAGCTAGAAAGGCATTTGAATATATATTATAAATATGTATGATTTTCGAGTTCAATGATTTTTCTTTCCTATATTAAATTCAGCTTCAGTTGACCTATAAAGTGTAAACCCCTAAAAGTTACTTGACCTAGTGACCTCTTTTCCAGTTTACAATTAAATAGATACTTGGCTGTATAACTTTTCACTCTTGACTTTTAAATTATTTGCTAGTTTAAATGTTAATCTTCCTTAATTTCTACAATCTTTGCAACTTTTAATATACAAATAACAGAATCATATTTAAACACTAAAAAAAGAGATCGGCTCTCCAAGAAAAATTATTTTTTAAAAATTACTCGATTTTTGTTGTATATTTTAAAACGGATTCTTGAAGATTTTTTTACTAAAGTATTTCACTAATTGAAAATTTAAATGAAAAGCGGGTACTTAGTAATTACAGTATTTCTTAGAAGGCAGTGGGGTGGTATCTGACCGTGTTCATGATGGATTGACAAGGACAGTAGCTTTTGTTGTTAGTGGTTTGGTGTAGTGGTTTTAAATGCTATTGATTAGATCGCCCACAGTAATGGTTATGATATTAAATAAAGTTAAAAACATGGCATTATTAAGAATTGTTTTTTTAACATGATTTTAGGAATTGTCGTTCTTCCTAAATAGGAGGCGCGGCCATGTTAAGTTGTAACATAACATTTTAGTATTTAGCTGTGGGTTAGACCTACATTATAAACATAATGCCATGTAATTTGAAAACAAGATATATACCAGCTACATTTGCATGGACTATACTTCTTGTTACAACGTCATTATTCTTTTATTTTCCGTAAGTATCAAAATAGTATTTTCCAATAAGTTATGTCCTTAGGAACTTTTTTATTGTATAAATTTAAGCAGCATGATTGTATTTATCGCTCTTCATGTTCAATATCTATTCCTTATTTGGGCGAAATGAAATTTTTCATTATTTTTTTGTTGTCCATGCAATCAGTTCTAGAATGACGGGATCCTTTGCTGGAGTTATTTAAAATTATCAGAAAAAAAGCTTTACTTAAAAATTAACACAATCACAGCATCACTGAAATATTCATAATATTAAAATCATTCTCTTTTCTCTTTATAATTTTTAGTTATAATTTCATTCTCACTCGTAACTTTCTGTCTTATACTTTTTACTTTCTCTTATTTAGTCTCTAATTCTACTTTCAGGAGCCATAATTAGCCTGCTTAAGAAAGATAAAAATTATTTTGAAAGTCATCATAGCCAGTAATTTTGATAACCAATAATAATATCTTAGACTCCTTTTATCGGTGTTTAGATATCTGTGATAAAGATAAATTTTTATAATAACTTTTTATGTATAAATTATGAGTATCATTCTCACTTATGTATAGCAGCTATATGTGTCACCTATAAGCAAGTTACATACCCAGTACTTTTGTTTAATGAGACTTTATATCGTTTATGTTCGATCTTGAATCCTCACTCATTTACAATGAAATTGCAGGTGCCAATACTATATCTTCAAGTATCCATGGGTTCCAGCAGTTCAAGGTGTAATAACATTCTTCGTTATAGCCAATTTTACATTGGCAACCTTCATGGACCCTGGAGTGATTCCGAAAGGTAGATGACAAATTTTGAACTAGTTTTGGAATACATTCAAGTACCTATTTGATATTATATATTTATTCTTAATCTCAGGCTACAAATATTTTTTCTTAGAAAAGTTGCAACAACTTTCAAAAGTAGGGAGGTCCATAAATAAGTGATTTTACATGTGTAAGACTATCAAGAAAAAATGTGATACTGATGATCCTTTCTCTCATGCTTTTCTAACTGAATTAATAAGAAATATAGTTTATACTAAATAATTAATTAACATAGCTGTAACATGAAATTATTAGCTTAATCTTTTCAAAATTTTCATATTGAAAAAAAAATTATTTCAATATTTGGTTTGATGAATTTTTTCGCTGGTAAATAGTTATCGTCGATTATTATTAATGAAAGACTTGAAACATATGTTCGGTGATATTTATACTAGAAAATTTTATATTTCGTTAATTTTGATGAATAAAATAATGAATTGGATCTTCAGCTTAATCAAGTTAGGCTGACAGTAAAATCAAATGATTCCATTTCCATATTAAAAGACACAATCTATTTTTACATAATGACATCAGAATTTTTGAATTTATTTTACATAATTAATTTCTCTACCAAATAGAACCAGCTAACACTTCCTTGACTTGAATTTTGAGTATTTAATAATTATGATCTGTCTATTTAAATTGCTATTTACCAAATGCGGCATATGCATTTTTAAAATAAAGAAACAGTTAATGCCACGGTGTGTACGACTTCAGTGTATTATAGTCTATAAAAAAAAAATTCTTGAAAACTTATTTTTGCAATAAAATTTCTGCGACCATTGAGAACGATTTGCATTACCCTTTTATGACATAATAAAAATTATTATTCCCTTTAATCTACGAGAAATAAACTCAAATGTTAGGTAAGACAATGGAATGGATAATTTGTTTGTTCCTTTAATAAGTTAAATAAACAGGTCTAAGATATCGTTTATAAAAATATTCTAGTAAGTTTTTATAGGACTCTTTACTTAAATTATGATGAAATTAAACTATTTTCCTAGTATTATAAAAACTAATTTAATTGGAGTATAAGTGCGTCGATTTATCTAATCAATCTGCGGTTAATTCTTACAAGAGCCCCAATGATTTTGTTCTTTATGCAATCCATTCTGCTTAGGTAGCTTCATGGACACCGTTTCGCACATAATTTCCGTCACGTTTTCTTGAATATTCCAAATTTGATCTTAGTCTTCGCAAATACTCGCAACCTTTCTTGATGTTTAGAGTCTGCTTTTTAATGAATGGTATATGTGATGAAATCTTTAGTCTTAATAAAAAAATTGAAATATATAATTATTATTATTTTTCATCAAAGCATTCATTACTTTGTAAATACAATATAAATAATTTAAAAGTTTTCATATTCAATATTTATTTTATTATAGCGTCACCTGATGAAGATAGGGAAGATGACTTAAGGTCTCCCTTATATAAAAATACTGAAATAAATGGAATTACAGTTCGTATGAAATGGTGTGTTACCTGTAAATTTTACCGTCCTCCTAGATGCTCACATTGCAGTGTCTGTAATCATTGTATTGAGGTAATAATGATAATTCTGGATAAAACTATTCATTCATTTATTTTTCAACTTCTACTTCTTTATATGATGAAAATGTTTGTTACAGACTTTCGATCATCATTGCCCTTGGGTAAATAACTGCATCGGGAGGCGTAATTATCGATATTTTTTCTTCTTCTTGGTCACACTCAGCATTCATATGGCCTCAATTTTTGCTCTTTGTTTAATATATGTTTTGATAAACAAAGATCGCCTTACAGAGATTACTACAATTATATCGTATCCTTTACAAATTTTGTAGCAATATTGTTGCCTCTTCTACCTGCGTGAAAGGAAGTATGGCATTCATTTGGGGTTTTTTGAAATAGAATTTGTTCTAAATACAATTTTGTGGTTGCAGAATTCGGAAAATATATTTATTTATAAATTTTGTTAAAAATAGTTTGCAAGATCCATTGTCTGATCAGTTTGGTGGTTTCACGAATCTTAAACCTACTCCAACATATATTATATATTTATTTTAGTAAGACCAGTTTAGATTAGATTATTTTGAAGGGGAGTTGGCTAGGCGCCCCTGCTACAAGTGACCACTTCATAGAGTAGACTCTGAATCATTCGGAATTTTTTTTTAATTCTCTGTCTTTTTAATAAAATTTGGAGTCCTAACTAAAGCATACAGTTAATATTATACCAAGTTACTGCGACTTATGGAATCTCTCTGTCAATCTTAATAAATCTAGGATTTTAATTTTTAGAAAAATTGGCCGCATCAGAAAAATGGTTTTATCAGTCTGTGGAGGTCGTTAACAACTATAAATTTTTGGGTGTAGTTCTGATGCCCCGTTTCTATCTCAATATTCATCTATTAGAGAAAGTGACTTCCTCGAAGAGAATCCTCAGTGTCATGTGGTCTGGCTATCTCTCGCAAGCTTCGATACCTCTCCCATTTAAATTCCAAGTTTATAACTCCATCTGTCGGTCAGTAGTATATTATGCGGCCCAAGTGTGGGGATTCCAAAGGTATAATATTGATGAGAATTTCAGGGTTTTTTTTATTAAAAAATTATTTGCACTTACCACATCTTCGCCTAACTATATGCTGTGTATTGAGACCGCTTTAGACCTTTTAGTGATATTCATTTTAAAACTGCATTTTAAATATGTTCCAGTATCGTTTACCCAGAATTCTAGCTTTGGAAATTATCAATAAAAAAATTTACTGGTTTCGGCATTGGATAGACTTGGCTCAGAGAAGTATTCCGACAGGAGTTTCTGGACCGTCTCTCTTTCATCCCGTTTCCTTTTATATAAAAACAGGATCACTCCTTCAATGTTTGCCATCTGAATGAGGATCATTCTTCGGGTTTAACACTCTCTGAACTCCGTTGGTTCTTTAGGCTAAGATGTGAGCTAGTCTACTTAAACCATTCATCATGGCTCCCTAATGAGATTGAGTTGTGCTCCCTCTATAATGAGATGTATTTGAGGACACTTTCTTGGCATCTGCTCAATCCTTGCTGAGCTCCAGAGATTTTATTTGGGACATTCAGTACTTGCAAGACCCCATCATCGTATCTCCTTATAGAACGGATCTTCTGGCTGCCGATCTCTAAGTAAATATGCTCGCCATGCCTGGTCGTATCGGTATCACCTTTATACAAGTATTTAATTTCTTAACATGTGTGACTTTGGTATATACCTATTATTTTTGTTTCTCAAAAGTTATTTTATTTCTGCTATCTTTTTCTGTTCTGTTTTTCCTTCTATTTCAGGTTATGTTACTTTTTTTCTGTTTATACACTTATTTTATTATGTAAATATAAATTTATATAAATATCTATATCTAAAATCTAATATCTATATATAAAATCTATATTAATTTATGAAGGTAATAAATATCTGCCCCGGCTGACAGATTCCAAGCCGTAAAATACTTTATTTATCATTTGTATTTTCTAAGCACAATAAAGTACTATTATTATAATACTACTAAAGCATATAGGTTTGGTTTTTCTTTCTTTAAAATTTGGAACTGCAGGTAAACAAAATCATCACTTCTGTGATTTGTAATGCGCTCATGACGTATTTCAAGGGTTTGATGCAAAAGCGCAACTACCACCCGATGAGGGTTTTTTTAAGAGCCCTTTCTTGCCACGAAAGAAGCTACTCGCCGCGACGTTGCTCTTGTGGTCTGAAAGCTTTGAATAATCCAAACGAGAGAGCCTAGATAATGGAATTTTCACCATTAGTTAGTCTCATATTAGCCTTGAAACGACCTAGCTTGACTCAGCTTTCTTGCCTAAGAAAATAACGAATCTGGAATCATAAATCCTCCATTTATAAGACTTCAGTCGCCTGTATAATTATAGTAGTTAGCTTCACTGTCTAAGATTGTTACTTAGCTTCGTTAGCTTACCTAGATGTAACCGCCATTGAAGTCCCCTGTTGCAACTGTATTCTTTCCTATCTGGTATGAGGACTTCGTTAAGTAATCTCATGACTACAACACAAAGATATTACACAAATCTGCTAAGTAATTAGTTTATTCATTATCTGTACATTGTTTAGAATCATGTTTAAATATCCTATAAAAATTTCAGATTTGCTTCTAGTATTTGACAATTGACGTAAGATAAATTAGTGTATGTGCCAGTTTATAAACAAACACTGATAGTAGTTTTCACATCTTTATTTCAGTATAGTTTATTTAATTCTAGAAGACATAATATAGAGATTTCCTAAACCAAAGTTTCAGATTAGTAATCATAGCTGTTATAACATTATTATTTATACCCATATTCGGACTGACAGGATTCCATATAGTTTTGGTGGCCAGAGGTCGTACTACAAATGAACAAGTAACTGGTAAATTCAAAGGAGGTTATAATCCATTTTCACAGGGTTGTTGGACCAATTGTTTCTATGCACTCTGTGGTCCACAATTTCCTAGGTAAGTTTTTCAACTTAATAGGTTTATTACTTTCTCTTATTTTTTTAATGATTACAACATTAAGTAATATTTGTCACATGTCTTAAGAAGAATTGAATGTCTTATTGAACGGTGTATATATATGTATATGAAGTGAAGAGAGAGTATCTAAAAAAAGTCAAATCGATATAGATTACACTGGTGTATCTACACACCAGTCACATTATGTGGCTGGTGTATATTGTGTATTAAATGCCTAGAGGAAGACCTTGTAAAGCGAAATCCATTGTGCCCTGGTTAGTTAATAGCTTTCTTGAATGCTAGTGATTGTTTGTATATAGAATATAACCAGAGGTAGTAAAGGGAAGATGAGTTTTTAGTGAGGGTGAATCAGAGTTAACCTCGGTCACAAGTAGTTACACATATTAACTCCCTCTATAGGCTCTATATTGCTGACGTTGGGCTGTAATATCAGCGTTATCTTGTTAGGCTAGAATACCCGCAATTAGGGGTGCCAAGATCCTTGAAGAAGTAATTTGACCACTTCTTTATAAGGGGAATAAAGTATGTGTACTTATCTATAGAAATACTGTTGTATCGCACGGAAGGTTGTAGTAGAGAGTATCTGTATACACGCTAAGCTTCAGTACCTGTATCATGGATAAGGATATCAAGTGATATTCTATTTTTTTAAGTTGGGATATTCACATAGACGTAAAGTTCTTTTGAGTGCGACCATTTCCTCTTGTAGGGATTTCAAGAAAAGAAATTCATGAATAATATCCATCGTATGTAATACTGCTTCTAAAACTAAGTGCGTCAGGAAAAATAAATCTCGCTTCATGGACCGGAGAGTTGCGAACTTTTAAAGTTTGACCTCTATCCTCAAAAGGTATTTTGACTTGGAATTCATAATTTAATTGTTGAATGGGATGGTTGGATCAGCACTCTGTACAAAATATGGAGATTGCATCCGTCATGAACTGTTTTGTTTGTCTGAACGAATTCGGATATTCATCCTCGTTAGGCACAACCCAAAAGATAGAGGTGTCTGGACAGAAAAAAGAAACAAATGGACTTATCCCAGTGCAAAACTTAACCTAAATAGATATCATAATTTGAATAAGATCCTAATGTAACGAATATTCATTTTATAATTTATAGGATTGTATTGAAAAGTGACAGACCTTAATTCAATAAATATTTTTTCTGATAATATTAGTAACACCCAAAATTAATTTTTAGTTTATTAAAACCAAATCGCTATAGTGGTAGGAGAAAAGAAAGCCCGGCGATTTCAACGATTGCACATGACAGTCAACAAGTGAAGACCTATATGGACACAAGCAATGGTGTTCGCAGCAACAATCCAAATGCATACAATAAAGTAAGCATATATTATTTACGAATAATTATTTTTTCTCAATATAACACACTTTTATTTATCATGTATATTAATCTAAATAAAAACATTTAATAGCATGAATATTTATTTCACTTGTATTTAATTTTTGTTTTTAATATTTAAAAAAAGTAAGTAATCATAAAGTTCTTATCATTTGATTGGGTAGCATGGTAGATTAATACAATTATAATCTCTTTTTTTATTTCATACGTTTTTAAATGTTTAATTCTATAATTTAGAATAAGTGGCCATTAACCAGGTAGAGGTAACCTTTTAGAGGTTATACTATACTATTGCTGCCGTAATTATTGAAATACATGTAATAGTAGAATATGTGGATGGGTCCGCAATGCTGGTTAACATCTGGTATTTTATCCGTCGTAGTACGCACATTCCTTTTGTTCCTGACAGATTTCGGATTTCATCCATCATCATAGCAAATTGACCAAGTTCGTGTAGAGAATTAACTTAATGCAATATTTCTGTTACATCACACTTGTTGTTTCTTCGTTAGAAATCAACAGACCAACAACTGTGAGTGTAACAGAAAAATTGCGTTGAAGTGAACTCTCTACCCGAATTTGGTCAATTTGCTCTCTCGATGGGTGAAAATCCGAAACCGGTCAGGAGCAAAAGGAATATGCATGCTAGGTCGGATGAAATACCACATGTAATGTAGGCTAGGGTGGATTATAAGGTAGTAATTGAGTGAAATAAAATTGTAATATTTAGTTTGAAATGAATGGTTTGCTTTTAATTTAGTTAAATAAATTAAAAAATAAAATATTTATAGTGATAATTCTGTTTAAGTAAGTTAGCAAATGTGTAACTATACTCCATTATGTAGAATCAAGTTATGTTCTTTTTTTTCAACATAAAGAACAATTGCCTCTTTTTTCATTTACTATTAATTAATTATTAATGGAATTGGTTTTCTATGTCGTGCAGCAAGGGAATGCAAGTGTAGACCACCAAAGAAACTCAGAAAGAGATGTATGTTTCAATTTTAATTAATCAGATATCACATGTAGCAAATTTGGTTGCTCTTCTGCTTAAAATCGCTTCTTTTTATTTTTAATAAGATTATAAAATTGGAAAAAAAAAAAAATCAAATTATTAAAAAAAATGATTATTTCAGTCTTCTTATTGGACTTGATGCTCTTTGCACTTTGCTTTTACTTTAGTAATTTACAAGCTGTAATTTTAACATGGATAAATTAGTGATTAGAATTTGTAGGAAGCATTATTTTATTTTTTTAAATAAGATTTTATATTGGCCAGTGGTATTGTTTTTATTTTTTATGTAATATTTCAGTCCCTTAAATCAATATTAGAAATGAGAATTCATTTCATTTTTGGTTAATAATGATAAACTTCTACTTCATTTGGCTATTTATTTTTGGTGTCGGCACTAACATTTTTTGGGGATTATTTTTTTTTCTAAATAAACCATTATTTTAAGAGGTGTATACTAGAGATTTCGGCTTCCATTTTATCTTCTATGTTTCAGACAATTAACAATTAGAATTAAGGGTTGGTAGCATATTTTGGTTTTGAGTTTCTTGCACGTCTGAGCATGAATTTTTTTTTTTTATAAAATAGATTTTGTACGATATTATTTTTGATATTTACAAAATTTAACAGCTTTTTTTCTTGAATTGTTCACACTTATTTCTTGAAATGAGTATTATAAAAAAGAAAAGTTGGTTTTAATGAGAACATTTGTATTTAGTGTATTGTATCACTATTTTTTTTTTTGTTCAAATTTTGAGTTCATTTGTCTTATTTATAACAGAATGAGTCTAATGGACTAATAAAATAATATCTGTGGTAAACGTTACAAGGGAGGTAGGTTTTCCTGCTTTTCTTTTTAGCTTCCTCTTTGAAATTTACCGAAATCATCGTGATTTCTTTTTTTACAGTGAAAATTTACTTAAATGTATGGTTGAATTGACAAAACAAGACTTTAGATTTTTTCACCATGATAGCCCGCTTTATGGCTTCAGATGTTCGCCCATATCAGAATGTCTTGGATCATCGAATGACCAGTCAGGTTGTTTTGATAAGCGAACGCCTGAAACCAAAAAAAATCTCTAAGAATTTAGAAAATTTGCTTAAAAGCAAAATGCTTAAACCAATATTTATGGCATCAACTTCATTGATTTTTGTATAGATAAATATGAGGCTTTGTTTACAAATCAAAAGACAGACTACAGAATTGGTTTTACAATTCATATACATATATATACATATTTTTTTGCTGTATTAAATAATGCAAGATTCGAAAATAATGTTAATTTTATCATAAATACTGTGTTCGGTTAATGTCACTTTATTGTTTCCATGCAACAAATACTATCATTCAGTTAATTCAGTTTTACTGCCTATTATCTGACTGGTTTCAAACTTCATGAACCCAGTACCTTAACTTACATAACTCAATAACCTAAGCGTTTTCTTCGGTTCCTCCTTTAATATATAAGAATACTTAACAATTATAATATTTCCTCACTGGGCATTGCGGCCTAAGGAGACATCTCCATACAATGGGGTTCATGCCGGACTTCTTTTGTAGGGTTTGTGTGACGGAGGAGGAAACACACATACATATCACGACGGATTGTTTGGGCTGTGAGAAAATAGGGTTCAGGACCTTCGGACGAAACAGGATGTTGGTGGAAGGTCCTTTTAAGGTTACGGTCAATTTGTTCGGACTGTGGTAAAACTTAGGTGGATGAAACCCTGGCCCGAACTTTTGTTCCAGACCCGGTAGTTGTTATTCTTTTGGGCAGCTATATGGGCCCATGGAGGCATTGGATAGCGTAGGGTTAATTATTATTATTAATATACAAGGTATCGGGTATTAAACGGCCAAACTTGTTGATCTATTTCTGTCGAACAAGAAAGAGGCAGTTAGGCAACTGGAAGACTTATTACAATCCCCGATTTCTCTCTCGTCAGCTTTGTCGAGCTAAATACAGTTGCCGTTAGTAAATCCCGAATTATAAATATAGTTGAGACAGATGCGATCGCTGTTAAACGCTAGAGATTCTTCATTTTAAAAGAGAAATTGGCTACATAGTATTTATTCTTACATAGTCGGCTCTGAGGCATTCTGGAGGTCTGACAGCCTGGGTCACCTACAACCTATAACACTGCCTTTGCCTTTGCCTACAACACTCCTCCAGAAGATAGTCTACATTTTGTAAGCCAAATTCTTAATGGTTTCACAGTTTTTTAGGAGACGTCGAAAAAAAAATATTCTGTAATTCCTTTACAGTATTACTCTCCTCCGATTTTCTTCACTGGCTCTTTGCCACGGCACATAGCATAGTCTTGTCTGTTATGAACCATTAAAGACCCAGTTACCTATGACGTTCGTTCTGTATCTTTTCTGTATATGTTATCTGAAGAATCCTTTTAGGTCCAATCCTGAGGCCTGATTGTTAGAACAAAAGAAACAAAATTTTGTAGAACAATAGTTTTCTTTTTTCATCAGTTGCATCAAAAAACACACGAATTAATCACGTTATTTATGAGGTAAGGGAAGGGAATAGCTGAGTGATTAGCATACTGGACTTTCACGCGGAGGTGCTGCTCTTAGATTTTTTCTTCCTAGTGGCTTCGACAGCTCACTGTACGATGATGGACAGTTTTGTCTGTAGCGAGAGCACACTGTCCTTAGGCAGGCAGTGCACTGAGAAGGCTTCTGGGCGTCAATAATAGACGTTGACTCGCCTTTGTTAAAAAATTAAAAAAATTATGGGGTAACCGCTTCATATTGACTTTGTTTTGGATTTTCTTTATAACTTCTATTCCAACGTGTTTTTTGAAAAAAGTCGAACGGCTAAAGTACAAAACCCAACAATGTGGAAAAAATATCGTAGTTTTTTTGACTTTAGGCATATTAGGTTTTCTAAGGTCACTTTACTTTGCATAGGCTCATTACTTTATTTCGATATAAAGAGTATTGGAATTATGATGATGAATGTCTATAAGGAGAAATTTCCAGACATTTGTCAAAAACGTTTTTCTTTATCGCACCTAAGAAGCTATCTTTGAAGTCTGTTTCCTCCTAAAATAGCCAAATCATGCATCTAAAATATTTATCCAGTTCATCACTGACCCATCAAGGAATTTTCTGTCCAGTCCCGACTATGTTGGAAAACCTAGGAGAACTAGGTGCTCATAATCAATTGTTAATCATGCAAAACTAGGTTATCTTGTTTACATTCAGAGATGTTTGATCTCAACTAAACGGTTTTTGTTTTGATTTCAACGAGACAATTGAAAACTTTTTGTCATTTTCAGTTTTACTCTGTACCCAAATACAGATTCTATTTTGTTGATAAAATAAGTTTTTCTTCATAATGATTCGTTTAGTTAAACATTTAATTTGCGCGATGGTGAAATTCTTAATAATTAGTTAATGTTTAACTAGGTATAAGGTTCTTTACTATTAATATTTATTTTAGCAACATAGATTTTCTGAAATATCAATGGTCTCTTTTTAATATACACATTACATTTGGAGTCTAGTTACACAAACATAAAAATCACATCAAAAAATAAAAAAGAATAATCCTCAACTAAAATGATGATGGTATCACCAAGAATGTAATAATTCTTTTCTTTTTTTTGTTGAAAAACCACACTGCTATACAGTCGGAATCTGTAAATACCAAATTAGAATTATTACTGCCTAGGTTCTCATTTGATTTGCTTTTTCTTCCTCATTGGGTAAAAAAAAATTTATTTTTTTTAAATAAATTTTTCATTCGTTAATTTTTTCACTTTCACCGTGTAACGAATCAATAAAATAATACTAATAGAATTCGTAATATCTTCTGTACTTTATCTCTCATTATCGTAATAATTTATTGCTATCAATAGCTCATACCATGCAGATATAATTAAATGATTATTTCATAATTTTAAAAAATTACGGAGAAGAGGAAGATTAGGTTCGGACGAGGGCTTGGGTGCATGGGCCAAGAACCAGACCTCGGAGCCTATGTGTAAATTTTCCAGCATCTTCTTGACGGAAATTCTTGCATTTGGAAGATGGATTCGACAGGAATTATCGGAATCTGAAGATTGTGATCTTAACCGATAATCAGGCCGCTATTAAAGCACTGATGGATTTCGTTGCCATCATAAAAGAAGGTTTAGAAGCTGCACCAGATGTTGGACGAATTATATCTTCCTTAGAACATTTTCAAAGTTTAGGATTACTTAAGGAAATCAATTTAGAAAGGGTAAGTTGGCACCAGCAGTGGGCACAATAGATTACTTAAGCGGTATTATACCGCTTTAGTATATAATAGGTTAGATCCACAATACTTGAAAAATATCACAGATTTTTTGGGGAAAGGATTAGCTCAGTGAAAGCGCGCTAGACTAGCAATGCGGAGGTCCCCAGATCGAGTCCAGCAGCGAAAAAAATCACCGATTTTTCTAAATCAGCTTCGTTTTGGTTGTTCATTCAATTCAGAATATCTTAGTAAATAGTGTGATATCCACAGGCAAAAATCAAAATTAATATGCGATCAAGGATAAACTTTCTGTTGATAAGGGAACCTCCTGTAACATTTCATTACTCAATGAAAATGCTTACGATCAAAATTGAAAAAAAAAAATAGATTACAATTTATATTCTGGGAGATTCAATAATTGCGCGATTATGGAATGAGATTTAAAACAATAAAGTAATTCCTTGATAAATTGTTTAAGTTATCTCACTAAGATATTATAAGCATTTCATAATGTAAGATATAATATAAGTATATAAAATATATATTTTTTTTATTTTACAAGTAAAACTCTTGTATGGTAATAAATGATATTTGCATAATTATTGAATTGATTTTATTTTATATGATTTGATGAACATTTGTGATTTGATACTAGATTTTTTTTCAGTTGTCACCTGGTCGTGGGGATGTCTGTGATGAGATGATGGAACCAACGGCTTCTCAATCCCAAGATTGTGAACCTACGCCTCCGCTGCACAGGCATGGCTCAAAAACTAATTTCTACCTTCCACCAGTGGAAGCAGATTCTCCAAGGAATTATCCATCCAGACCTAGAACAAGGTGAGAATACTTAACTAGTAATATGATTTTTTTTTTATAAGTTTTTATTTTTAAAATCTACCCTTTGCACACCCACACATCATCATATCCTTTGACTCCGAAGTATGATGTGTCCAGAAATTGCTTATTTTGTATCCGTTGTGAACAGCTTAAGTCGTTGGTCGAAGTATCGCTAATTGTTTAGAAATGCGTATGAAGGCTTCGCTAACTAGGCAAGATGCGCAAATTTTATCAGGTTTTTGGTTTTTATCAAAATCCAAAAAATGTATTAATATAAGCAAATTAATACTGATTCTAAATAGTCAAATGCTCTCACCGTAAACTTGAATTATGTATGCTTCTTCCGAAACACGTTGTACAGGATGTCTCTTCAGTTGTGCAGATTGAAGCTTCAATTATATTTTAGGCAAATGTTGAACAAATACATTTAGTTCCCCTTATCGTTACAATATAATAAAGCACTGTCATCGAAAAATTCATGATTTCCATTAGAAATACTGATAGATAAATAGGCTTTTTGCTGATATAGGCTTTTTACTGATGATATAGGCTTTTATGCCGCGGTTAGATTCAAGATAGTACTTAAAATAAGTGGAAAACATGAACCAAGAAAAAAAAATAGAAAATACGGTAAGTGCGATCCTATATTCAGAGAAAAGTTTCGCGTAAATTATAGCTTTAGGTAATGGCAGTAAATAGTCTACGGATTATTATGGTTCACAATCTAAGTAAGCATTTCCAAACTGGCTTCCGATTTCTTGCAAGAAGTGGGCGTATGTTCAATATTCTATCTCCTTAGCCTCATAGAGTCATTAGACTCATTAGCATCATAGACTCATTAGGCTATCACTGATGTGGAAATCTATCACGAATTTAGTTTTTATTTTCAGAACAGTTTGTGTCTTTTCAAGGATATGTGAATATTTCTGGCTTCTTTTTTTTTTACTTTCGCTTACTAAAAAGTACTACAAACGTGTCAAATTTTCGGAGTCGAGTTTTCATCGAAAATACTTCATCGGACTACTTGTTATGTGTCAGCTGAGTACGAATGCGTGTGTATCTCAAAAACGAAAAATCGCATCTGACACGAAGGTTTCGATCAAAATCCATCAACCACATAATTGCCTACTTAAATACCTTTATTTGAAAACATTTTTCCGAAAAATTGCTTTTTGGGAAGAGCTCTGGTGGAGCAGCAATGTTAAGCTTTCCTACCGAAGTACCACTTCAGTACAATATAATGTACTACTTTCTGTTAATATTAAGACACATTAGAAGCAAGGTAGAATTCTAAATTTTAAGAAAATCATTAACGAAAATGTCAATTTGAAGAATTATTTTCCAGTTTTTTGGAATTTTATCTGAAGCATTTATCTAAAATTATAATCATTTTCCATTTATATAATTTTTTTTTTGTCAAATTGAGCACTAAAATGTCCCTAGTTTTTAACGTTTAACATGTTTCTAAATTACTAAGCTCTGTATTTTCTTCCAATTCATGTTAATATTTAATATTACCTACTATCCCATGTGCAAAGGAAGATTGGTCTCTGAAAGCGAACAGGTTGAACTGTAAAGAAACAATAATAATTAGGTTCAAGATTTTTCTTAATAACTTTGTAAGGAGAGATTCTGAGAAAATGTGAATATTTTTTCCTTCTTCTTTTTACCTAACAAATCCATCTCTGAAGACTAGTTATTTTACCTGAAACTCTTGCAGAAATATTTTCTTATTATAATGTTTTTTAAATATTTTTTATTTTGATAGATTCCTCGAAATCCAACAACCTTTGATTTATTTTCGTTACCACTATAAGGTGGTTGATATCGTAATGGGGATCCGTTGGTTCAATATAAAGGCATGACACTGTTACAAACCAGATCATTGTTGATGATGATACATTATTAATTTGTTATAAAATTCTAATGTAATTAATGATTTATATATATATATGTATATATTTTTTTTTTTATAGGTTGGATATGAGCGGCGGTTCTAGAAGTCACACTCCAGATATTGAACGCGGTCTAGGAGGAGTAGTACCATCGCCAACCATGCATCAGAGAATCAAAGCAATCGGTGTAGCCACACCGTTAGCCATGTCCAGTCCATTGCGCAGGTATGTTACAAATATTTTTATTTAAAAATTATATGTTTATTTACAAAAAAACAAAAAAAAAATAGTTTGTGTTAGGTTATATCTTTTTATTTATAGCGGAATTAATATTAAGTTTTGTTAATCGTGAAATAAAGTTTTGTCAATTTTTTTTTTGCATCGTCATGGAGTCAGTTGATATTGTTGCTTTTAAAATATAATAAAGTGCTGTTTTGTTAAATCTATAACTAACACTAAAATATTTAATGAATTTAAATCGAAATTTTGAATGATGGCCATTAGATGTTTGGTGTTTTGTAGTGAATCATTTTAATAAAGCATGCTTAAAACTTGTTACTAACCAATAAGCAATACAGACCTGATGGTTGCTTCAGCGGATATATTTTTCAAAAGCTGGCCATTATTTTACACGCTTACCACTATTAGTAATTTTTTTACTTCTTTTTGTTCTCTAAAGACATAAAAACTAGTGATAACACTTTTATCTTAGCATATGTCAAATAAAAATGATAAATCAACCTCATGAAACAATCATTGTTCATTAGGAATAGTTAATAACAATTTATTTTTAAAGGACTGACTCTCAGTTGTCTATCTTGCAAGAAGACTACGTCTAATTTCTCTTAACAAAAGAAAAATTATAATGATCTAATAAATATTATAATTGGTAAGCAAGTAAATGTTTATGCCAGTAGAAAGCCTATTTTACTAAGTTGCTTCTCTTTTTTTTGTAGAAATTTTTTTCTTCATCAGTACCTTTTAATCATCTGACATCTTCACATTTATATTTAACCCATAAAATGATCAGAGCTATATTGATGGAAACTTCCTTTATTAAAGTATTCTGTACCTTTTTGTTACACTTTTTAGCGGTTCAGTGTGAGTCTTAAAGTTTATAATGCATAAATGGGATTTCCTTGTAATCGAAATTGAAAGTACATAGCTTTACATAATACATGAAATAAATAGGTAAATAGAAGGACTTATAGATATAAGTACCAGCTGCCAAAAAATAGTCATCTCAAAGCGTCTATCCAAATTTCTAAAAGAAGAACAAACAAAGAAAAGAAAAACATTTTCTTTGTTTTGGTGGTGGTTTTTAATATTTTCCACTTTTTGTTATATTTTCCTTTGTTCATAACAAATATTTCATTAAAAATGTCACCTACTCATAAATCACTTACTCACTTATCCGCAACGAATGGCTTTTAATATACACTGACGGATCTGCTGACGTTAGCAAGAGGCGAGTCGTTATTTTCAAGAAAGCATTTACACATTGGTATGGCAATTACGATGGGGAAATACTCTGGCCATGTTGCCCTTTTGTGTATTAAACCTGAGGGGAGGGTAGTGTTGCTGATCGACTCCTAGTAGGTTATACGATCGCTTTCGTCACCGGAAACCATCAAAAGTTTTCTAGAAGCTGCATGTTCAGAAAGTATTAGCCTCCTGACAAAAGCGGGTAAAGCATTGTATACCGGGCCACTGCGGAATTTACGGTAACGAGCAAGCTGATCGGCAATAGAGGAATCGAAAAAGAACAACCTGATCTACCCGTTCCCCTAAGAAATTTAAAGGCTCTAATATCTCCGTCGTTAAGGGATATATAGCACAATAAGTACTTAGAAAAAGGAGCTGGACGAAAGTGGGGAAATTGGTAGAAGCAAGCAATAGGATTCCCGCCACTATACGCGTTCGGTTGCTGTTACCTGCTGACGGGTCACGATCTGTTACAAAAGCACCTCCACTGTATAGGGATTGTTGACACTCCCTTTGCCCTTTTGCGGCGGGAAAGGCATGACAAGAGAGCAATTACTTTTCTACCCTGTATTAAATGATATTACAACATCTGCAAAATCTACTTTCCGAGTATAATTCACATCTATACTGGGCTGCCAGAAAGAGAATGGCCGAAAGGCCAAACTAATGGCGTTAAAAAAAAAACTTAACTCATGAACTGTTCCATCGTTATGTAACAGAAAGTTAAAAGTAGGCTCATTTTCATGATAGTATTGTTTATTGCTTCGAAGGGAGCTTTTGTGTAGATTAAGAGTTAGTAATTATCAGCTTATTATCCATGTAATTAAGAAATTGTTTGCAGCAGATAGTAGAAAATAGTTTTATAATTTTGCCTATCAGCTACATGGTGCAAGTACAAGTAGTTAATTGATTTTTTTTTTGAGATAAAATATTGACATGGAATTACCTGCATATTTACTGATTTTTCTCTAGGCAAATGTATATATAGTAAGATTTACATTATTAAGGAAGTTTTTTATGTCATTCAAAATAAAATCAGTAGCTGCTGTAACCTGCATAAAAAGTACTAGCATGTTATACATAATTGTATCTGATATGAGATTTCGTAATTTTAAAAGGGATATCAACGTGTTTATAAAAACTTAATGGCGGCCCTCATGTGGTTGTTGTCTCAATCTAACAAGAGAATTATCTCGCATTATTACTTTCTCTTACTACTAGTAGTAAGAGCGTGCCAGATTTTAGAAATTGAATTTTCACCGGCAATACATGTGGGAAAAATTGCTTTTAGCTAATATGTGCGGTACATATTCAACCTCCTAATAGACAAATTTCTTCCAACTTAAAATTCATAGTACACATAAGATTATCCTTATCGTTATTAATATAGAGTTGGTGGAACGGAGTAATAGAATTGACTTCTTCCAGCATCTCAAAAGTTATTTTTCCGGAAAATGCTTTCAATGAAAGCGTTAAAATCATATCCAGTTTAATAAATATAACAAGTTTATAGAAAATCATTGTAATCTTTTTTTGTGAAAATTGGGGATTCTTTTTAGAAAACAATTCAAAAAAGTGATATTTCCATTTAACCAATTTTTACGAAACTTTCTTATAATTCTCTAGGCTCATCTAAACGAAATTAAAATTCTCCCTCCGAATTTCCGTTTTTTAATCAATTTAACCGACCCTATTTAAAGCTTAGACCATTTTCTAAACAAATTTTTAACCTCATTTAGAGGACATGAATACTTTTTCCTGGTGAAAATTTATTTTCATAAAACTATATGATTGGCAATGCCCTTTAACATCAGTAAGTTCAAGTAAAATATCATTAACATCGAACTCGAAAAAACTGGAATAAGTCTACATTATTAATATTATAATATAATATTTTATTAACAAAAATAGACAGATTTTATTTTTAAATCAAATTTCCCAAATGGAATGTCAGTGAATTGAATTAATATAAATTATGCAATTATAAATCATGATTATTTTAATAAGTTATTCAAAGAGAATGATCTTCACTTGACCAACTTCTGGTTCTTTAGGTCTCATATTCATTTTAGTCTTAATTAAAAGACTCAACAATGTATTGGACAAAATTCATTTTACCCCTTAAAAAAAATATCTTACAACTTTGTGTGTGATATATTCTTATAATTTAAATTCAACCATTGTTTTTTGTTAGATAACAAGTATAGATAGGATAGGTATCAGTATTGTTGTTCCTGGCTAAAAGCCAAGTAGTGTGAGGAATAATTCACAGATGAAATCCAGATTATAGCAGACTCTCTTGGAACAGCGATTTAAACTTCCAGAGAAAAAGTAACTAGGATTTGTAAATATGGTAGCAAAATTAATCATTTGACCTTCGTATTATTAGCCCAATTAATATCTACAGTATTGTAAAAAGTACTTCTCCTTTTTCTTGTTACTTTTTTCATTACATTAATCCATGGCAATTTTTTCACTGTAATATAAGTTTAAAGAAGAGAATAGAATTTTATGTGTAAATATTGTATAAAACACACATAAATTATAGCTTTCTTCACTGCCAAGTATTTAATGTACTGTTTTAAACAGATTTCCTCAATTTTCTAAATTGTGTCAGTATTCACTCTTAAGTACAGAAAATTAGAAAAGTAAAAAGCAGAAGGACGTAGATGTAAAATAAAATCAGTATGCACTCCGACTACACCTATTTCCAGTATAAATGGGATATTACATTCTTTGAAAGCAGATGAAAAAAAAAGAAGATTTTTGGAGCAATTACTTTGTTTTGTTTTAATAGTTTCGTAATTGACAAATTTTCAGATCAAATCCCGGTACACCGACTCAGCCGAGAAGGCCGGATTTCATAGGAGTTGGTGGTAACAGTAATGGAACTTATTACGAATTACGCGGTACAGGAGGCGGTGAAGGAAGTCCTCAACGGAGGTTTCTTTCTGAAGGTGAACTATTACGTGGTGAACCACAGCATTATTCCAGAACCAATAATACTGTAGATAATATAAGGGAGTTGGCTGGGTCACCACAACGAGGTGTCTACACATGGAAAGATACTTCACCAAATACATATAATACACAAGCGACACGTTATCACGATCATTATCGATCTAATCCGACCAGCCCGACACAGCGGGCTACCGGACCACCACCGCCGCCAGTATATTATCCGCCGACCGGGCCACCCCCGCCAAGGGGTGGTGTGGCCGTATATCCACCACCGCAACAGTCACCACAATTGAAACGGAAAAATGTGGTAACAGCACCGTTAACTCCGCAAGATAATCGAAGGCGGCCAATGTCATTTGTCAGGGCGTTAGAAATGTCCGATTCAATGGAAATGCAAGCGACACAAGACCAACGAAGGGGTACCACGCCTACGCCAGATCGGGCAAGCGTATATGATATGAATTATGAAATTTCTGTATAGCAAGTATTAGGATATGGGCGTGAATAAATTATTTTTTTTTTTATTTTCAAGAAAAAACTAATGCGAGAAATGTGTTGGTGATAACTAATAAGTACTTAAAAATGAAACAGAAAAACGGAAAGAAAAAAGCAAAATACTCTTTGACTCTTTCATGCAATGTGAATGTGTAAATAAAATGAACTTTTTAAATATTTATTTTTTGGATCCCTATTTTACATAGAGCATGAGAATTTTTGTCAGTGTCTCATATACATATATATAAACTGAAGAATTTATATATATATAAAACAGACAATTGTTACTGAGTCTTTCTAAAATAGTGTGTGGTGCCTACAAAAGTACTATTATATGTAACAGCCCTCCTTGTCGTCAAGGATTTAAAAACAAAAAATTATATATATATATACACAATTAAAAAGTTTAAGTGTACTATAATTGTTTATATGAACAGCATATCATTTTTTCATTAGGTTTATATACATATTATTGTAAATTCTTCCCTCATTTTACCAAAACAAAAAACGACTTGTATAAATATAAAAATAAAATTTTATAAATAATGAGATCAAAATTTAAAAAAGAGACAAAATATTTAGCATTCTCAAAATATGTAAAATATATTTAATTTATTAATAGTTTACTTTTTTCTTTTTTTATTATTAAATATATTAAAATATATATTTAAATTCAGTGTTGATAATATTTGTTGTTTACAAACATGAAACAAAAAAAAAAGCTAAAAAAAAAAATAATATATATATATAGAATATATAAAGAAATTAACAGAAAAATATATGTTTATTAATTCTATTTAACGAACTGGTTGTATATTTATATTCAAATTGCTCACTTATTAAATAAAAGATTAAAGATAAAAAAATAAATAGATACAAAAATAACCAATATCTCAATCTTCCGAAACTGTTATTTAAAGAATTATATCAAATTTTTACAATTATAGAGTATCTAAATATTTCATTATGCTATATTTGTAATAAAATCGATTTATTTATTAGTTCTCTATAAGTTCTTACACACGTTGACTGCAAAGAGAATTATTCCTTGGTAAAATTCACTTGGAATATCCGATAGTTTTCTTGGAATGTAAGCTTTGATGCATTTGTGTTGCTTAGTACGAATTTTAAAATATAATACACCCAAAGCCTGGGACAAAGATAAAAGTGACCAAATTTTCTTAAATCAGTGACATGACGTCAAGTCAGTCTCATAGACTGTCAGTTGTTGAAAATTTGCTTATGAATGCAGGAAATGATTTTCAATATTATTTTCTGCTGTAATAGCCTGTTCATATAGTCACTTAATTAGTTTTTATTTTTCAAAATTTTGTGCAGCAAATGTTTGACCCATAAAGGGCAGAATGCATAATTCAGGCAAATAGAATATCGCTGTCCGAATGCATTTCTAACGATAGCTTCCTAGTTTTACTCTAGATGCAGAATCATCACTGAAGGAACCATCTCCAATTAGAACTAAATCTCGGAGAGCTTGATCAGAAATGGTGATAAACCTTAGTTAAGCAGAATTTCAGTTTACCGTATGCAATTATAAAAAATTTAAATTCATACTCTTTAAAAAAAATGGCACAATCAAGTAAAAAAGTTACTTGTGTTTACATAATATATTTATTTAAATGTTTCTAGAATCTTCGAGTAAAAAAAAAATTCTTTGATTATGATTAAATAGAGAAAAATTTAAATATTTTCTCAAAGTATTTTGATTTTTGGCAGTGGAAAAATTATTTTTAAAAAAGTCCCACTTCAAAAAAGCATTCCGATTTCAAATTTGTTCGCTCTCATTTTAATCATTAAGTTTTTTAGTATTTTATTTTTTTAAGTTTTTAAATTGCAGATTTTTAGAAAGGAATATAAACCCAACCCATCATGATTTAGTAAGTTGGAATGGTTCCTTAGAGCTGTCTCAGTTTGTATATTTACTGGCCCCGCCTGAAATGTAGTGCAGATGGACTTGTGTGATGAATTATAGTTTGTCAGAACATAACTGTACACATCATCTGTCCTTTGCATGCCCTATTTAACTAGATTAAGAATTGGAGGTATCAATGTAGTATGGCCCCTGATAGAGAATTTAAAAAAAAAACCCTTGAAGAAATAAACCGGTCCACTGTATCCCTTATAAAGCGACAGCTCATATCTCAGTCACAAAAAGCTTAAAAACCACGTGAATATAAGGAAATTACACCTATCAAAGGCAAGACAGTCAACGTGTAGTTTTAAGATTTATTTTTCTTAACTTCCGTTAATTAATACTTTATAGAAAATGTTGTTTCCCTTCATGTCTTATAAAATCATTAACATAGTTGAAATATCTTTTTTATAATTTTATATATATATTGAGGGATAAAACAAAACAAAAAATTTAAGTAAATAGGGACTACTATTGTAATTGTATTATTATTGTACAAAATCGTTTATTTATAATTATATAAGAACATCATATTGTATTATGATTTTTTTTGTACTTATGACATCACAAAAAAAAGAAGAAAAGAGTGCCAATTAGTAAGAAAAAAGGCGTAATATTCTTTTTTCTTTTTGATTTAATTATCAATATTTTTATTTGTTAGAAACTAATGGACCACTCTTTCTAGGCTAGTCTTTTTTTTATGGCTATGTCTTATCATTTTCATTTTTCTAATTATTATTTTAAACGAATAACCTTAATTTTGTTATATAGATGTTTATATAAAATATAAATATAGCTTATTGACTAGTCAATTTAAATAATGTGCTATTTTGTAAAATAAAAATTGTTGATTAATTCATTTTTCTTTAAAAAAAAAAATTGAAAATAATAATTTTTTCTCATTTCTTTTATTTTACTACATTTTTTTTTGGCGTTTACTTTAAAGTTTTTAACATATTGAGCACCAATATGAATAGAACATAATATACACAAAACAAGATCTTCCGATGGTTCGTTCATATCCGTCTTTTCTCCAGCTTGAAGAACATGATAAGATTTTTTTTTTTTAAAGAAGATCTTGAAGAGCCTGATTTTTAGATAACTAGGAAGACGAACAAAGCCTGTGACCATTTTATATTTTACATACTAATCCATAAACACATTTTATAAACAATGAAGCAAACTGAATAACCAAAGCCACTAGTGATACACTTGCGTTAAAAAGAAATACATCCCGAGAATTTCGCAGATTTAGAAGAATTTTACCATGCATGAACAGTATGGCATAATGTTCCGGCAGATGTTTAATATTTTTTTCTTTTAAGCAATGAAAGAAAATACAACAAGAAGCCTTAGCGGGCAATTAATTTTTGTAAACAGCAATATAAAGAGGTAAACGGACAGCTGGCTAAAAACATTTTTTACACAGCCTGAAGTGAAGATGTTGATAGGAAAAGAGAATGGCCAGAAAGCCAAATCCATTGGAACCTCTGACATCCTAGTTGGGTTCATACAGTGTAATAGTTTTCTGTTATTGTGGAGAAATTTGTCACATCACTAACTTCGCAGGTCCTGTAAACATTGTGAGAGTATTATCAGTAAGTCAGTTAAAATGTTCGCTGCCCGCCTTATTAGGCTGAGATATCCATAGAGAGAGAAAAAATTCTTTATTATACTAACTTCCCTTACAGGAACTGGTAGTTGTGTATATTGTGATCCGTATTGTTCATTTTATGTATCCTTGTTAATAAGTAAATGTGAAGTGCATGAGATTGGTTGTTGGTTGGTTGGGTATGTGGTCAGGCTAAGATAGATTCCCCGGTAGAAGTCAATATTCCTGATGCTTTGAGCTCTGCTACTAAGGGAATGTGTCACTTGGTAAGTGCTCACTAGAGGCACCGTTATCATTACTATTCTTTTATTATTATGCGGATTTCATGGAATTTGTCTATTTCTAAATTTTCTTATTACATTTAAACAATCAAGTTTCTGAACACAATCAATTTTTATTAATAGTGTGCGTCTTTGGTATTAAATACCTCTTCCACACTGAGCACAAATTCTTTTTGAATGGACTTTTGACGGATTATCAACTCGAGGCTATCTAGGCAAATGCCATCTAGGCCTGTTTGAACATTTTTGCTGACTCACGCGTCATCCGGCTTTTATTTCCATTCAAGCACAAATATGTACACGTCTTAAGCGCTCAACATGTTAAATATCTTTATTTTAACGTTAAAAAACAAAAACCTTTTAATTGGTACATAAATGTGTTTAATAAAATATAACATTGGTGCAATATATTCAAATTCATAATTTTTATTTTGGTTATGATATATGCGGAATAATAGCAATGGTATTTTTAAAATAAAGCGGCCTAAAATAAATACATGAATATTTTTTATTTTTTTCGTAAATATAAACTCCTTTGCATTAATATTATAAATTTTCACTTTTTATGGCCATATTTTCATTATTAAATAAACATTTTTAATTGCTTATATATAATAAAACTAAATAATCTTAAACAAAAAAAAATTTCTTTTTAACATATATTTTTCTTTGTATTTGTTGTTCTCGCATATATCTATATTAATATATTTGTTCATTATTAAAATAAAACCAAATGACCCATAAAAATATAATTAAAATGTAGTCGACTTAATAATTTGAACCTTGTGATGTAATGCATTTAAATGTTTACTTATAAAAGAACAGAATTCTAGCGCATGGTGTTTATTCTATAATTTTAATGATTTTTTTTTTTAAGTAGAAAAGAAAAGAAAACATCAGTTTATCATTATCTTTTATTTATTTAAATCGAATTTATTTTGTAACAACAAAATTCCGTTTCATTTTTGTTTTTTCTTATAGCTGTCTTGATTATTTTTATTTGTACATTATTAATAACTATTGCACTCTTAATAAAAAAAAATTATATATTAAATAAAATACGACTAATGTAATTTTAATATTTTTGTATGTTAGAAAAAAATGAAATAAGAGAGACTTATTCTGAGATTTGTAAATTATTAAAAAAAAAAAAATAAATAAATAAATAAATAAATTTAACAATGTTTAACGGATCAAAAATTCTGAAGAATTGATAGAAGTGTTTTTTTAAATATGGGGCAGAATTAATTTTATAATGTTACAAAATTAATAATAGTAATAATTAAGTGCAATATTAATGTGTATGAATGTTATTTATTTATAAAAGATGTGATTACAATTTTTTTTTTCTCTTCTATTTGTTATATATTTAAATGAAATACCTTGTATTTGTGAAAAATATGATTTGGAATTTGTTTATTTCTAATTATTTTTAAAATTTCTTTGTGTAAACTGTTTAAAACTAAGGGGCAAATGATTGTCGGTTACTGTAAATTAAATATTTCATTTCTTCATTTATTGTTGCTTTATCTTTTTCCTCCAAAGCTCTCTATTATTAATTACCACTGTTTGTGGTATCTTTAATCATTGTAAGGCCGTATCCCGCCATGTCTTCCTCAGCCATGACAGTTTCATGGCCTGTCTCTCTTTCTTCTTCTCTCCGGGAACCATTCCCATAATTTGTTTAGCTATCCTCTGCTCAACATGCTCGAGTATCCCAACTTTTCTCAGTGAATATTTAGAGAATGTTTATCTTTTTTTTAATAGTTTTTTATTTTCGTATTTTTTTATTCGCTCTAAACGTGATTTACGGGTTTATCTTGTCATTATCCATTTTGGTGGCCAACAATGTCCTTCTTCCTTGACTTCCAGGACTTCATGTGTCACTGTCGTATTATGCTTTCGATTAGCGAATTTTATATATCAGCCCTTTTGTAGCTTGTAGTATGTTGCTGCTCCAAATTACGAATTTTTAAGCAAAGCCTATGACCTGCGTCCATCGCTGTTCTTTTTTGTTTTTCTCGTAGTCCCGTTTATTTCCATTCCAACAAAGTTTTTTTGTAATTCTTCTTAAAAAATAGTTGTGAACTAACTCTTCTACAAACCTAACTCCCAACTAAATTGCCAATTTACTTGCATACTCCGGAAATTCGACCAAACCATCTAAACCATATGTCTGAACTGAAGCTTGCAAGTTCCGCTTTCAACTAGTAATGAAGCTGATATAAATATTCGCATGCTATCTCATCTCTCTCCGTATATTCCCACTACTCTTCATTACATTGATTGGGATTTCTCAGTTTTGTTGCCAAAGCTAAGAAGATCTACTATTATTCATTGTAATGCAATTCAATTCCAAACCTTGCTCAGTTTGCTGGCATGGTAAAATCACCCTAGCTATTAAGAATCTTAGGGGCTGGCTTAGTATGGTGGTTATGGACTTGTAACTGGGAGGTCCCCAGTTCGAGTTCCGCGTATAACTGCTTAATTTATATTAGTTCAAGAAATCGTAATTGTAAAGTATGTGCTTCCGCTCCCCTGTCAACGACACCTGATTTGGTAGTTGGACCAATAGCCCGCCTGAAAAAATAATCGCATAGGCACAGGTATTAAGCATCAAGTCTTCAGAAATAATGGTTCAAACTCTATTTCACAATTTCCTCAAATAACTGCATTCGCTGAAATATGTTCGTTAGTGAGAGTATCTAGAGGTAATGCTAATTAACACAATCCTACTACGATTCAGAAGGATTAATATAGTTCCTTCTTTCCTCCTCCGATGCTACAACTCAGGCAGGGTTAAAGTTCTCTTTATTTTATGTCGCCAGTCGCCTCGCTTTCATACGAAAAGCGAGTAAGTAATAGACTGTGTGCTTATTGCAGCTTTACTCTACTAATTCAAGTTTCTCGGATTTACATCAGCAGACATCCTCGCTACATGTTTCGCCCAATGAACTGATTTTTTTTATAAATTTATTTGTAATTGCTTATAATAGCTTGTGGTTTCCAGGCACTTTTGCACTGATGCCTTCAAAGATTATTTCCCGTCAAGATTAAGCGCGTAAATTCTCCGCACTTGACAATCCAGTATTAAAGACGAATACATCAAACTAGTAGAATGAAAGTCTAGTGAATCTGGTCTTTGAATGCAATCGTCAGGCCTTTATGTTCTCTTTTTTATTACATTATAGTTACTTGTCCTATTTCCAGCTCTCTAACTTAAAGGATTAGATTATTGTTTAATGAAGTTTTCTACCGGAATTATTAGAGCCAACACCATTGCAGAGCAATATAACAATAGCTAATTTTTGACCCTCAGATATTTCTCGCAATGGGACACAAAAGGTAGTCACTCTATTTGTCAGGCATTGCTCAATCCGCCACCGCTAGAGGTGCCCGATAGGAATTTCAAGCAAATCTATATAAAATGGTGATTTCTTTATGCCAAATGTACTTGGCTACAGTTTATATCAAGTGGTTAAGAAGGGAGAACAATTGTTTTTCGGTTACATCCGATTATATGAATTTCCAGATTACTCGCGATTATTATCAAGTCTTCGATTTGAGCCAGCGTCACTGGTTTAGTTTAAACTGATGTTCGCGCATACTACAATAAATTTCTTCAAAGTAGTTGTTGATTTGAATCTAGATCAACACTGGCAAGAAATAAACGTGGATGGATGTAAAACAAAGCTAGCTAATCTGTAGGCTAATTAATCCACTTGTTTCAAAGTTACTATTGTATAGTATTCAATCAATAGCTATCCTTAAAAACTTATTAATTATTGCATTATGGGCAAATCGCCGGTTTATATCAAACCACTGACGAGTTCTCAATCCAAAGATTGCGTAAGGTAAAGGATTACAGGATGATATTAAGCTGGGATACATTCCAAAACTGATCTTAAAGATCCTCAAAGAATTGAGTAGTTCATCTTCCATCTAAAGAAACTTAAAATTATAAAGTTTCACTTTTGTTTTAATTGTTGGAAAGACTTCCATCATTCATTAAATTGAAAATTTCACATAGTTAACCATAAAGTAATCAATTGTTGAAATTGTAATTTATTTATGTATTATGCGGCGGGAGACTTTTAAATTTAATTTTAACAAATTCCATTTTGTATTTAGAAAAATACATCCGTACATGTATTAGCTCTCCATATTTATAACTTACTTTTATCAAATATTCTTGCATTTATTTAAATGAGAAATTCATGATGAACTTTTCTCTCAACCACTAAAAACAGATAAGCATATTTATAGAAAAGAATTTATTAAAACAATTGGAACTGATATATTAAATATTGCAAAATAAAGTTACTCAAAGGTTCAAATAGAAAAAATAGAATTAATACAAAACAAAAAATACAATTGTTGTATGACATTTAATTATAATAATTGTAATGTGATTACCACCACAATGTACATAAATAGTTAATATTAATAAATACAAGTTGTTATTTTCATTTTTTATTTATTATTATTTTTTTTTATATAAATATAGACGTATTCTTTTAAAGAGAAATTTATTATAAATAAAATATATTGGGATTTGGAAATATAAACAAATTATTTCTTTATGAATGTATGGGGTATGCGTGAAAACTAATTTGAATGTACCTAATATAATATAGTATATCAATATAAATATTATAATATAACTTAAATATAAAGTAAAGTCCATCCTTCATTTCATTTTGGTAAGTGTTTTCTTTATCTAAAAAATGTAAAATTAAATTTTCTTTTATCATTGTTCATTTTTAATTTCTATTTTTTTAAATGCAACTTTTACTGTAAAAATTATACAATTTTCCTATTTTTTTGTTTAATTCCTCACTTGAAATTCATTTGTGTTTTATACTTCTATCTGTGATATGTACAATTATTTATTTTCTGATTTTCAGCTATGTAATGCTCTTGATTGGTCTCCCTGAAATGATAGTAAATTTGGGAAATTAATTAAAAAAAAAAAGAAAAGAAAAAAAAAGAATTTTATTCCCTATGTTGGTTTATAAAAAATCATCACCAACCTTTAACCAGGTTAGCATTATTTAATTTTATAATTTTTTACTTATAATTTATCGATATTTCAATATAATTTTCAATTGCGATTCAAGGTTTAGTAGCAATAAATCGTGAAAACAAGTGTGAAAAAATTTCTCTTATGCCTGATTAAAATAAAACAGAAAAAGTACATGTCTTTCTCAAAGTAAAGAATAAAAAGAAAAAAATTGCTCGTAAGCTTGCTTATCTGTCAAAATGACCTATCTGGAAGTTACTTTGAGATATTTTTTTGTGGAAATCGGTTCCAATGATTTTTCTTTAATGCACATTTTACATTTTTCTTTCTTATTTGGAGCATTTTTTCTAAGCAAATTGACTTTAGTGGAATTTCTTTGAGTTGTGACCTTAAACATTCCTCTAAAATTCCAAATTATGATTGCTCCCAGACCTATACGCAACATTTTTAAAGGCTCATTAATATTTGTGATATCCGGAATCTTTCTAGTCACTGCCGGAATACCAGGCAGGGTTCTTTCATTCTAGACAATAACATCCCCTCCCCCCATTCACCAGACAATGAGCTACAGACCAAGGGTAAGAAATGAAAGTGTAGAACTACCTGAACGAGTGGACTTGTATCTGTGACCACAGCGTTGCCATCCACATAGACTGTTGAAATTTACAGTGCAGAGCAAGAAAAGGTCATCAGCTGATGGTTTCTCGCATCATTATTTATCTGAAGTTCCGAAATAATACAAGGACAATCCAGAAAGTGTTGGTTTAAGTTTAAGAAAGAATGTCACTTCCAACAGCAAAATTTTATTATTGTAGTCTATGCTCTTCAAATCACTTGTTTAGTCTAATTTTTCACAATAATTGTAAAAATCAACTTATTTTTCCTACTTGCTAATCTAACAAGACAAATATGATTTTTATCTTTCACAGCATGTTCATTGTTTTGGTTCTGTGACCAATTTCGGATTTTCATCCATCGTCAGAGTAAAGTTTGCTCTCAATTCGAGTAGAGAGATGACTTCAACTATGTTTCTATATCACAAACGACAATCCCAGATATTTAACTCTTTTTTAATCAAATAAAAAGGTCAATAAATTTTAATGTATATATTTCCGATGAAAACTCAATTTTCAGAAATTTTACAAATTTGCTAAATTTCCCTCTTGCAACTGGAAGAGAAAGTACAAAATAGTTAATTTTTAAACTCAAGTTTTTATTGGAAAAAGAAGAGTAACTTGGATTTTATTGAATTACTGTTACCACCTTCATTATTGCTTGGCCTTTCCAAGAGATGCGAGAAAGTATGCGCATTCACCCATCTTGAGCATTGGAAGTTCCTAGCTGGCTGGGGATGCAGTACGTGTCCGAAGTCACTACAGATACTACGGATAATGAGTCTTTATCTAAATATAACTTACAGTTCAGTAAGCACTGTTCACTGTAACTAAAGCGGGAACCAAAAGGCATGATCCAAAACATGCAAAATATGTTTGAAATGACCATCAACAACAAAATGACTAACAACATAAAATATGCCTATGAATTGTTTTCACATTCTGTTTAACATATATATTGAAAATATGTAGTATTATTGTATAAGGTCTCCTAGTTTTGATTTGACTATTCTTTCATTAAAATAACGACCGAGTGCAGCGACTTATTCTAATTTAGAAAACATATGTTATAATTTCAGCCTTTTTTTATCACTTCCAAGGTTTTTAATCCATGTGTTTTTTATTCCATTGGTTTTAAATAATTATTTTCTCAAGAAAGTTGCCGTGTGTAGTGAACGATACTTTGGAAATATTATAACCAATTTTGGTTGCAACTTAATATTACTGTACTTCATAGCAAAACTTTAAACTGTACGTCTCAATTTTGTTTGATTTTCTTTTTTAATTATCTGCCAATCACATTTTATGAATTGGAAGAATAGAAAAATTCTTGTGCTAAAATATGTATTATAGAAATGATTGTTGTTCCTCATTATACGTTGAATAAATTTCATGTAGATAACTATAAAAAAAGAAGTAAAGCTAAAAAACAAAACAAAGGCAAGAAACTTGAAGAGAAAAATGTACTCTTAACTTTGGCATATGTTAGAGTTCGCGAATTAAATGCAGAAATCGATAGGGTTAATGTTTTACTGACAGCGATTAAAAAAGAACCGCTTGAAGATGAAATTCAACGTGCTAAAAAGGATATTGAAATGAAAATGAGCTTGAGTTCGTCAAAGGCTATTGAATTTGCTAAATTGAAGATGAAAAGTAGGGAACTTATCGATGACAAAATGTTGAAATTAAGAAAAACACAAGATTTAGCAGATCATTTGAAGCAACAAAACTATATGCTTACCCAGTCTCTTCAACAATTTGAAAATATTTATTGTAAAAGATCTCTTTTCTCAATAATTGCGTCGTGCTTTTGCTGTGCAAGAAATAAATTGTAAAAAAAAAAAAAAAAATCACTCGTTTTTGTAAATCATTTTTCTATGAGGAAGAAGAATTAGAATTGTAAAATAGCATATTATCGTTAAAAAGTCAGTTCGAGAACTTGTAACATCTGAATAGAATTTACAGTTATTTCTCCATGTAATGATGGAACTGAACTTGATGTATAATTTTGGAATAATCTGTTATCTCATTAAAAAAAAGTCTTAATTTCTTTGTTCAATTGGTGTATTTGAGAAAGTTTTGTAGAAGATAAAAAGTTTGTTACACAGTCATTATTTCTTGGGTAAAATTGCGGTATATGGACATTCTTTATTATATTATGCCTGTTAAAAAACGTACAAACGACTTTCTCTTATTGCAGTGCACAAAATTGTAATTTTTTATATTAGTTTGATTCAAATGTTTAGTCCTAGGAGCCTCTTCGGCTCACTGTCCGAATGACACGGTTTACTGTGATGGACAGTGTTGTTTGTAACGAGAGAACACTGTCTGGAGGATTGCACTAAGTATGCTCCGTGCGCCAATGGCCATGGATGTTGACACGCCTTAAATAAAAAAGTAGAATTTGCCTTCAATATAAAAACTGTAATAAAAATGCACTTCTGCGAGAAGTTGATAAGTTCACGCCCCTCTAGTATATCTTATAAATTATTTTTTTTTTCTGAAAAAGTTTCAAACAAAAGTGATCAGTTTGTGAAATTGCTGTCTTCATCGAGAAAATAATGGGAAACAAACAAAATACGTTCAGTGAAATCCCGTTAAAAATTCGGTTGTGGCCAGTCCAACTTGACAGAAGTCCGTTCTACCGGTCTTTAAACTCAATTTTACTGAATTTTAGCAACATTTTTAATTCTTAATGACATTACATAGGTAGCGTAAACGTGCAATATATCATATAAGGAAAAGTAGTGTCAGAGATTTTTTCCGTGATCGCCTGCTTCTTTTTGTGGTCATCGACCGGTTTCGGACGTTCGTCCATCAGGAGTTGAAACAGTGTAATAACATACTTGCACAGAGCAAATTTAGTTGATAACTCCTTGTATGTATTTGTAATTAGCTCTGTGCAAGTCTATGTTATCACACTAGTTTGACAAAACATCCTGATGATGGGCAAACGCCCGAAACTGGTTGATGACACCAAAAAGAAGCTGGCTATCACGGAAAATACCTCTGATGCTTTCTAGCTCTGCAGAACCAACCACAACAACAATAAAAGTAGTAAATTAGAGAATTTCCCTCAAGAAGAACCCACTCAAATTAAGTTTCCCGAAACAATACTTCAAATAAAATCCTAGAGAACAATGTGGGTCTGTATAGAAAGTTTAAATGAATTGGAACATTTTCAAGAAAATTGCAAAAACTTGAAAAAAAGGCATTGAGAAAATAAAACTTCCGATTAAAGAATTAGAATTCAGGTTATTCCTAGACGGAAAACCAAGTTTGAGTTCCTACGTTTTTAGTTTTTGAATTATGCTATTATTTTGTCGGAGGTTTTTAAAACATGTATTTCCGATGAAAACTCAATTTTGAACCCTTCACGTCAGTTCATACCTTATCATAATAGTAGAAAGAGAAAAAAAAATGGTAGTAAATTTCTGTTTATCCACGAATAACCGTCTAACTTTTGATTTAATTAAATTTTGATCTTGGATTGGATGCAGTATTAGGAACAAGATAGTGAGCTTTAGAAATGCAGTATCGCATCTGGAATTTGTTTGAGTTAATTTGAAGTGCTTATTGCCAAATGTAAGTTTAATTTATTATAAGTGGGATCCCATTTATGAAATGGGATTACTATGTTAATGAGATCGATAGTTTGTCTTTGTCGATTAGATTTCATTTTTGATTTCTTAATTTTTGATAGTAATCATATCATTTAGGACCAAACTATTTTCTTGTTTCAGAAAGTTGCAGATAGATGAGTAATTTATTTCTCAGTCTGATTTTTATCAAGTGTGCGGTAAATCTTTTAGAGGCTAAAATAAAGTTTAATTTAATTCATTTTAGAGAGGTTATCGATAACAGTAACAAAGGATGGTTGAGAGGTTTTTGAGTACAGGTTATAGAGGCTAACATACATGTGATTGTTACCTACTACGGTAATGCATCTTATTTTAGATCTTGATTGAATTAAATGAAAGTCCATTATTCTTGGTTGTAGTTGTAGATCGACAAAATGGATTTTAATATTGTTGCATTACCGCATGTTTTCTTTAATTTACAAAAAGTCTATTTTTCTTATGGCATTAATAAAGAGTTTTATGCCAAAAATGTTTTTATACATTTAAATTGCAATGAGACTTATATTTGTAAAGTTTATGCAAAACCTGTAATTTCTTCAGATTTATGCTTGATTGATAAAACAGTATTATGTTGCACGAAACCCAATACGAAAGTTCGAGAAAATGAGGGAAATGTAAAAATGGAAGAAATTCCAAGTATTAGTTATATTAAAAAAGTTTCAGTAATAATAGTTTTTGCAACCGGTTGGGATAGAGAAAAATGGGTAAATAATCATTTGAGAAAATTAATGAAGCAAATTTTACAATTTTTTATAATTACCAAGAATTGTAAAGTAAATATTGATAATATTGAAGAATTTAAAAAGGTAGGAATTAGTTTTATCGAAGTGGTAGATATTGGAACTGACGAGGTCGGCAAAGTGGTAAACTCGACGAAAATAAAAATTATTAGTTATTTGAGCTTGGAACATTATAATGTTACTAAAAGTGTTAGGACAGAAGTTAATTTTCTGAAAAAGTATTATGAAGAACTTGAAGAAGTTTTTATATTAAGAACTCGAGTGCTAGTTCAATGTGAATTGCCTCTTCCTCAGGTATGTTAAGTTATTTATTTATTTTCGAAATGATTATCTTCTTGATAGAATATAATAAACAAAATTGTAGAAAGTCAAAATGAATTACAAGATGTTTACGTATTAAAATGAATTAATTTAGTGCTAGGTGTTAGTCATAGCGTTTCAGAACTTGAAAAGATTCAGGAAAATGCTTGATAAAGAGTTTTAGAATATTAGGTATTTTTTTTTCAGACTAGATCTAATACAGTACAAATTTCGACTAACAGTGGTTAAATCCTTTGAGGAGGAAGTGGCTTGCCACTTCTTCTGGTATCTTGGCAACAACTTTCGCAACCTAGGGCCGTCGAGGTAGTTAATTTGTGCATACTGCATATGCCATATCCAAGCAAACTTAGCTCCACACACACTCATTCAAAGTTAGTCATTCATAATGATACATTCCTTATACATACACTGACAATTATGGCAGTATAATTGATTTTAGGTCTCCCTGCAGCTTTAGAGCTTCATCTGCAATTTGATGTCATCTAAGTTCATGCAAACCCTTGGATTAACTACTCTTCAGGGATGTTGCCATCCCTGAGGTACCTCAGCATAACAACTTAACACTGACCAGATAATTAATGTGTGCAACTATCCTGCAGTGAAAGACTTGAGCTTTCATTTGTTGAAATGAAACCATTTATCATGAATAGCACTCTGAAGTTAACTTTTTAAAATGAAGCTCAATTTGCACGCAGGAAAACTTTCTCGTTAGTACACACTCACAAACAAGTATATTATACATTCTGTGTACAAACACTGATTTCTTAGGGAGCAAAATAGATCTTGTAGGTTTGACTGTTTGGTTGCTGTCACTCTAATAAGAGGAGATACATTTCTTTTTGTGTAGAATAGGAAATTCATTTGATCTAGACTTAAATTTAATATAATTTTGTTGGCAATAATTGTTTGCAGGTGTTCTTGTTGGGTCCTGCAGGTTGTGGCAAAAAATCATTAGTTCAACAGGTATGTAACAACACTCGTACAATTTTACAAAAAATTGATTGCACCGAATTATGCAGACCAGAACCTGGAGAAACTGAATCATTATTAAAGAGAAAATTCGAGTACGCTTTGCTGCTTTCAAAAGAATGTAAGCTATAAAGTTCCTTTTTTTTTTGAAATATTTTATCTCTGACCTAAGTGATTTGTTTTTAATTGTATACAGGTATGGTGGTTATATTACTACTACATCTTGAGGTGATTGGAAGACAGCCTGGAAGAATTTTGATCCAGCTAAATTCGTTATTAGACAGTATAATGAACAATGCAAAAGTAATTGTTATTGCGCAAACAAGTAATGCAAGCAGTTTCCATGAGTCTCTTAGATCGCGATTTTTACATCAGGTAATGAGATAATACATACACTCTATGATAAGAGAATAATCTTTTTTATAAGTTAGTACAAAATTATTAAACCTCATAGCATAGCTATTTCTTTTGCTATTTTGGTGTCCTTGTCAATGTTCCAATTTAAACAACTTGTAGAACCTTATAAAGATACCGCCCAGTGGTCACCCATTGTATCTATCATTGCTGATTGGGTCTGCTATCATTGCTTACTTTAAAGACGTTTCTAGGTTACTACTGCCAAAAAGATCTGAGGCAAGCATCAGACTGAGCAAAAAATTTGGCTTCGTCTCCTGACAGTTTCCTACAGGGGCATTGTAGACTCAGAGGGCAACTCGAAAAGCTCGCCTTGTAATGGCAATAAATACCATACATATGCTATGGGAAATGGGAAAATACGCCAATGCACCATGTCCTGGCGGACTATCAGCCAGTTTAGAAGCCTAGATACGTACCGGATATTCGAGGAGAGATATCCTATATAGAACCTTACCAGATCTTAGAATTTCTTAGAGAAATAGGCTTGGCAGAGGTTTTAAAGTGTTTCACCAGTAAGACACAATAGATATTTCAAGGTCGCAGTGCACTATATTTCCTTATTAAAAAAAAACTTTTCAGACGACCCTATCCTAGATACAAATACTGACACCAAAATGAGTCACAATAGATCTTTTAAGATGCAATGAATTTTGCTTAATAGTGAACCATGCCTTATTACTTTTTACTGTAGGACTGCATCTATTTTCGTTTTAGTATATTAAACAAGTATATTATCTCTTCACTAGTAATAGAAGATTTGTATTATTTGAAATAATTTTTTATTCTTTTAATGCTGTAATCGGATAGAACAATTTTTTTCTAAGTTTATCAAAAGCAGGTTTCAAGTTAAACAACATTCCCAAGTAGATATTCAAACATTATTATATTGTTCAAATAGTACATTTTCACCTACACATTGTTAATACATTTTAGATCTACATTGGACCACCTAATGAATCAGAAAGAATGGAAATATTAAAGGAATTATGCCAAAATATGATTTTTTCATCAGAATCTCTAGACAAGATAGCCAAATTTACTCCAGGTTTTGTCTTATCAGATTTAGCGTTACTAGTTAACCGTGTGAAAAGATATATTTCAAATACTGATAAAAGTTCTAAGTAAGTTATCATTATTTTAATCTTTTTGCCAGTTAAACGTTTACAGTTTTATTATAAATAATACTTAAATTTGTCAGTTGTTAACGAAATCAGAACAGTTTTTTCTTTGCCATCTACCAACCATCGTTATGCATTATTTATAGTTTAATTAAAGTGCTAATAAAAATGTACACTTTCAGCGATGGTAATGTGAACTTGTTCAAAAAATTTGCTTCTCTTATTGAGCCAACTGCTTTAAGAGGTGAAATAGGTTTGGTGAAAAATAATCAGGAAGTGGAAGAAATTGGAGGTCTCGGAGAAGTTAAAAAATCGTTATGTCAGCTAATACAATGGCCTTTACTTTATCCTCAAGCATTTACGTCATTGAATATTAAACATCCTTCAGGTAACAAAAGATAAAGATGTTTTTATTTTTTTATAATATTTATATAGCGCGGAATAATAGTGGCTAATACTTTTCTCTGAGCCCTGTCTAGGCAGTTAAAAAAAATAATTATTACAGACTTTGATAAATCTCATCTCGCTTTCAAAAAGATAGTAGTATATTTTTTGAACCCTGGAAGTGTATCTGTACTAGTTTTTCTTCTCTTGGCACAATATGTATTCCTTTTCATTTTGTGAAATTAGTTTCCTTCATGAAAAATGTACTTGTAATCAGTCTGCTCAAAAATGATTAAAAAAAATTGTAAACTGTATGTAGAATTGTTAACTTGATATTTTATCATTTAAGACATTTTATCAAAAAAGACATTTCAGTAGTATCAGAATTGTATACATATTCAGAAAATTAATATTTTGAAGTTTCTAATTTTGATTTCTTTCGTTTTAAGTTTTGAAGAAAAGAAATTGGAAAGTCATAAAGAATGAATGAAACAAAAAAAATCAAATCAAAAAATATGAATTGTTAGAATATTCAAAATATTAGTAGTCTGTTTGTAACCACAGTTGGTTTCTAACAGGGCATTGTAGGCTGAATAGGCACATGCACCACTTGTTATTTGCGGATAACGCGTTATGCCGATTCTGCAAGACTGAGGAGGAAACCCCGGCACACATTCTTTGTGAGTGTGCCGGCCTGGTGAGGACAAGGTTTCTTCAACTGGGGACAAGCAATCTCGAAGCCATGAGCTTCATGACAGAGCCGCTCTCAGCTTTGCTAGGCCTGATTTAAGAGGGTGAAGCTGAGGGATATGTTATAATTTTACGGATCTACAATAGACCTCTTATCGTAGGTCGCAGTGGAATGAGGCTCGCCCTCCACGTTCGAATCTAATCTAACCTCAGTTGGTTCAGTATTTCTTTTAATATAATAACTTTATAAATTCACTTTTTTTTAACATAATGCCATATATTTTAACGAATTTCTTAGCAAATTTTAATTCGGAGCCAATCTCGACATCATTTTCATGAAATAAAATCTTATTAAAGAAATGCCTATTGTTTTACTTTAAAAAGGAAAATTAGTTTCTTTTATTTCCAGGGATTAGAAACCAACTAAATACATTTTTCCATTCCAAAGTTAAAGGGGACCTAGTAACAGTGATATCTCAATTGCATAAGCTCCGAGTAAAAACGCTTAATCAGTATTGCATTCAGATAGTAAATATGTAGATGCCATGATAATCTTGGGAAGATAGAAGCCAACATTTAAATTTCTCTGGTACTAAGAAAAAACAAATGATGTTTAGGTATCCTGTTGTATGGGCCTCCAGGGTGTGCAAAGACAAGTTTAGTAAGAGCTGTTGCTTCAGAAAGTAATATAACGTTTCTGGCAGTATCTGCGGCCGATCTTTATTCACCGTATGTCGGGGATGCCGAAAAAACAATTAGTTCTCTATTTCAACGGGCTAGAGCTGCAGCACCAACATTATTGTTCATCGATGAAATAGGTTATATTTTCTGCCAAATTGCTTCTAGACGCATGCACACACACAAAAAAATCAATTCGGGTGTAAGGTCATTCTAAAAAAAGATACAAACATTTCAGATGCTTTGGTGGGATGTCGCGGTGGTCGTCAAAAGGGAGCTCAAGAAAGAGTGCTTTCTGCTTTTTTAACAGAAATGGATGGAGTTGGTTTTAAAGCATCAGGAACTAAGGGAGTAAGAAACAGAATGAAACAAAGTATCTTTTTTTTTTTTACGAAATATGTTGAGTAATGCTTTATCTTTCTGTCTTTTAGACGGCTGACTTAGAAACGAAAATAATAGTCGTTGCGGCAACTAATCGGCCACATATTTTAGATTCAGCCATTTTAAGGCCTGGCAGACTTGATAGACTACTATTTGTTCCGCCTCCTAATCATCAAGACCGAATAGATATCCTACATGTTCTAACCAAAAAGTATATTCTTTTGATATATTGCTTAAGCTTTGAATTATGATTTGTTTCAGATTTGGTTGAGATTCAGCAAAGGTGATCTTATCAGATTTGCCTTAAATTACACGCTTTAGTAGTGTTAGCGCTTTCATTACTGGTCTTTCATTAAAGATGTATTTTATATCTTCCGTTATTGTTCCAGAATACCTTTGGATAAATGTGTTGAATTGGACACAATAGCAACAAATACTGAGTTATTCACAGGTGCAGATCTGGGTAATCTATGCAGAGAAGTAAGTAATATTTAATCTGATGGAGATTAAATCTGTGATTTAGGTGCAAAGAACCTTAGCCGTTGAGTACAAAAAAAAAATCTTTGATTGAATTAAATATATCAGTGTAATAATTATTTCATCATTAGGCTGCGATGGAAGCATTGACTAGAGAAGGAATGGACGTTGAAAAGATACAACATAAACATTTTATGACTGCCTTGAAAAGTATGAAACCCTCAATTACAAAAAGTATTGTAAAATGGTATGAGGAATTTAATTTTACATGAATTAGTTTTAATGATATATTTGTATTATTTTATTTGGACAATGTAAATACTTAAGATCATATTTTAAATTTATATAGATAACTTAGTGTAAATAACAGAAAGTTTACTATTATTCCAATTGAATTCTTATCATTCCTTTAGTGTTTTTTGTTTATTGCAACTACCACATAGTTTTCTTTGTCAGTGTTAAATATTTCAGTAACGAAGCGATATATATTCATCTTTATTAGGATCGGGAAAATTTTATTACATTCTTTTTAAAATCAGGAAATGATATCACATAATAATGAAAAATATTTTGTTTTAAGTTTTAAGAAAATTGTGATTTTTGTGATAAAGACAAACGACCAGGCGTAGGTGGAAAAATGTTCTATAAAATGGAGGAATATGAAAATAATTGAAATTTTGAAAGCATTCTTTTTCTTTCACAGACTGTAGGATGCTCAGTTACAGTAGAAAAGATAATGGTTGTTTAGATATTTAGTATGGAATACTGGATTCCACTACTGATGTTGAATTTGGTTTCTTCAGAGTAGAAATATGAACAAAAATCATTAAACAAAGAATATTTATTGACTTTCTACGTCGACTGAACAAAATTGCAGTTACGATTTGGAGGTGATCGAACGTTCATTCTATTCAAATCTTAAAAATTACAAGATCTCTGACTCGAAAAGTCTGCAATTCTAATGCCACCAGAAAGGATTCTTAGCATTCTTATCATAAATAATGTGATGACTTATTGATTCAGACAATATCAATGGATAGCCAGAAAATTTTGAATCCTGAAATCCAAGACACAATTACTACGAAGACCAAATAACATAAGATTTCTCTATAATTTTCATATAAAATTGTTATAATCATGTTGAAATGTTCTCAGTTTTCATTGATTTGAAATCACTTCCTGAACAAATACGCAATAGTTTGTTTCTAAATATTGCTGTTGCAAGTTAAATTATCCTTAGCAGACAAAATATTCGTTGGAGAAACTTAACGTTCATGATAAGATTTATTTTACACAGTTAAGAATTTATGTATGCTTGTGCTTGTGCATTCCAGAAAATATAATAGGTTCGTACACCGAGGAACAGCCGATGACATTTTACATTTTAGAAATTGCTGATTTGTAAAGATTTTATTTTTTAAATTTCGACAGCGAATGTAGCTGACCGTAAAATGTGAGTCTTGCGTTTTAGTACCAAATATTGTTTTAGAGCCTACACATAATGTATAGAACTTTGTATTCAGACATTTAGTATGTTTTAGATAGTGGTGTTTTAGTTTATCGGATTTAAAAACTAATTATATATGTTGGGATTTTTTTTTTTATATCTAGGTGGCGTCTGTGGAAGGTTACGTCTATATCACGTGGCTATCCAGTAAATGTCAGTGGTAGCAGGTTACCGGAGTTCACCAATTCGTTGGTAAGTCTGAAAATTATATCCTGGCTTATATGCATTTTATAACACTTATTATGTAATTCTATATGATACGGTTTGATTCTATATTAAAATACCTTCTTTGTTCACTTTCATCCTGCTGATTTTCGCGGATTAGTTAAAACATTTTATCTTGTACTACTTTAGAGACAAACCATACATGTCTATAAAAAAAATAATTAGCAAATAGATTGTTGAGCATTTTGGTCATTCTTGAATCAAATATATTAATAAGCTCATTATTAAAATTGCTAGGCCTTCAGTTTTTAACAACATTGTAACCTGAATACAGTTCCATAAATATTCAGACTACAAATATATTAATATTAGTAGCTGAATATTTATGGAACTTGCAATGCTTGCTTTATGCATTTTAGTAACTGAATTATTTACTACATTACAGTGATTTCAGTTGATTAAAAATTGTATATAATGTTGTAACAGTGGGTTTCATTAGCTGTTAGTTGAATTAATTTTTTGAGAAATATATGTGATTTCTCCAAGATTAAACACATAACCTAGGGAAGATAATAAATATTATAATGATTTTATAAACAAACTGAATTAGTTTAATTAAGTCATTTATTTATTGAAGCAGATTTTTGATTTGAGATATTATTTAGATTTAGAGCAACTCATATTGGAAATTGATTCTTTTAGTCCCAACCTTAAATAGACAAATCAAGATCTATAATTCATTTAGGTATAGATAAAATTTTGAACTGTAAATTGCTGTTTCTAAGTGCATACATCTAATGGTTTCTTAGATTAAATATCCATTTTTGAAATGTGAACTTTTTATTGGTTTTGATGAAAAGAGAGACTTTTGTTATGCCTTAAATAACATTATTATTTCATCTGGATTCTTACCTAATTAAGCATTCAAACTAAGAAAAAATTGATCTTGCTTAATGAAAGATCTCTTGAGAACTGCGTAGTTATATCATTTGTTTAGGTAAAAGGATATTTTATGGGAGATTTTTATGAATGAATTTTTAATTAATTGGATGGCCAAATACCAACTTACATCATCTAGAGGTTGATTGTTGGTTTATGAAACCTAGGATTGTTTTGACAGTTTCCCAATGATTTTTATTTTTATTTTGTTGTTTCTGCTAGTACCTATTCTGATATGTAATAATAATTGTAACACTAAAAAAATGATTACATTATGTGTAGATTTCGCTTTATTAGAGTAGCTTGTATTGTTTTGAAGAGGGGCGGCAGTTAACAGTTGTTATGTAGTGGGGGCCGTTGTTTAGTGTTCAGTCTGCGCAAATCGATCTTGTAGTGTGTGCGGACTATAGTTGCCGCCAGTAGTCTGCTGAGATGGTCCAATGACGGAACATGGCTGCTGCTCGGTGCAGAGCGGGCTAGCAGCCCCGGAGCATCGCAAGTGGCGTCGTTTACATGGCTTACAACGGCCATTACATCCACAACAAATACTCGGCTGGCTGTTATTAATATTATTTGCCGGTTCAGCTTTTCTACTAGTCATACCGTCTTTAACGCCCTCACTTTGGCCGCCTTTGTTCGCCGTCCTAATCAGTCTTTTTATTGTACACATTGTTTCACATCTTACAGCACTTTTACTCGATCCAGCCGACATAGAATTAAGAAAATTAAAGTGTACGTCAACTGCTGTACCAGAATTTGATCGTAGTAAACATGCCCACGTGATTGAAAACGGTAGGTGCCACTTGTGTAATATTAAGACATCTGGTCCAAGGACTAAACATTGTAGTGTGTGTAATAAGTGTGTTGGACGTTTTGATCATCATTGTAAATGGCTGAACCATTGTATAGGTGGTAGAAACTATGTACCATTTCTAGTTTGTGTAGTATCTGCGGTGTTAGCATGCTTAGTTATTTTGGTGCTTTGTGTGGCCGTCCTTATACTTTATCATACCGATCAAACATGGTTGGCGATTTGGTATTATTCACCATTCGATGGCACCGAATACGAACCACACTCTGTCAATATGTTCGCCCTAAACGACAATGTCTTCCTTTTTATCACCGCTATGGTGGGAACACTTGCGGCGATTGCGGCCGGCCTCCTGATGCATCTTTGCCTTTTTCATGCCTATATTTCTTATCTTGGCATAACCACATACGAATATATAAGGAATTACAGGCAAATTACAACAGGTGGAACCGGTAGACACGCTTCAGCAAATCCTCCAAGTACCAACACATCTACCGAACCAATTTTCACTGTACATTCTGAGTATAATCAACGAGAACATGACAAATCAGGACCAGATTATTGCTCAAATATTAATGAACTCGCTTACAGAAGGAAATCCGCATCTAACTTAAGTGATACAAATTCTCTTAGAACGCCAATAACTCCTGTGGAAACAGGTGATAGATCTTGTTGGAAATTTCTGAAACGTACGCAGCATAAGAGCATAGATTTTCAAAACAACGAAAGTAAGTTCGATATCAAAACAGCCAATCATAGTACTTCCGATGTAGAAAAGAATGGGTCTTATAATCAGATTTCTTCGTTGAAAAGAAATTCGAGCTTCCAGTTGGATACAAGTAAGTTTTATACTAATGGTCAACGACAGTTGGTGCCAACAAACCAACAGGTGATCAGAAAAACTTGCCCTGGATGTCGTTATTGCCAAATGTTAAAAGCGGATCCAACTTTGAAAGAACAAATCGATGCATATAAAAGAAAATCAGCTAGGAGGAAATTGAAAAGAAGACAGTCAAGTGGTAATTGGTTGTCCAAAGTGTGTTCAGGTGGCGAGGTTGATGTCCAAGTGAGAAGAAATCAAGTACGTCCAAGTAGAAGTATGCCTTCATCATTTTCTACCGGCAGTATTGGTTCCGTTGGTGGTGTCAGTACTGGCGGGACAACGGTCGTCGTGAAACCTAGACCAGAAAGGAGCAGTTCTTTGACCAGTCTTCCTTCCTTACCACCACCAACAAGAAGACAGATTCAGAGTGTATCATTGAAAGAATTAAGTGAAGTATTGTCAGCCGTTCAAGGGCCAAGAGTGCAAAAGAGAATTGTTGTACCACATAGACGTCATTTACGTAGAAAGAGTAATCCAATGTCACCCACTTTATCACCGATACATGAATCCGGCCTATCTAACCCGTCCACACCACATATGGCACCAAGGCCTACCCGTCAAACTGCTTGGGTGCCGCTCCCAAATTCGCCATTAACCAAACAACAACATTAAAGTCTGGCTGTCAAGCCGCTCGCCAGCCTCTTCTGACTTGGCTATCATCCTCTTTTGTCTCAGGTAATTTACTTTAGGTTCTTCTTAGTTTAATTTTTAAACACTAATTAGCAACTTTCGACGCAATTTTTTTTTGTTTATATTCATCATGCATTATGTTAGGTAATGAGCGGAACTTCTCTCATCATAAATGAGCTTCGTTGCCCCGTTTTCTCTTAGTCAGTCAACCATGTGTATGACATGTAAAAATGTATTTTCTAACTTTTAGATGTTATGTCTAAGTTTACTTGTAGGACCAATGTTTATTGATGAAATACAACTCAACTAGAAAAATATGACCAGAGAAAAAAAATCCATAAGAAAAACATGGGTTTTTCACTTTTCTAAGATTTCATAAAGGGATTTCTAAGGTGTCCTATAAAAATTAATTTTTTTTTTTTTAGCCGTTATTAATTTTTCATGATATACTTAATCAATTGTTTTAATTCATCATAATTTTAACACTTCTACAGTTAATCTGTTGATTTAACCTGTTGCCACAATATTTCACAGTTAGCTAGTGAAATATTGTTGACAGACCCAGAATGTTTATGTGACAGGTTTTGGCTAGTATTTTTGGTGCGGAATGTCAACATTTAACGAATTCAATATTCTTAGTTTCTTTAAATACTGTATGAGAAAGTACGAAATACTTTAGAGTTTTCGCCCCGAAATAATATTTTGAAAGATTCTGAATAAGGGAAAATTGTATGTGTTTTTAATCCTTTTTAAATTTAATACGAAATTCGTTAATGTTGTAATAAACACTCACCGTGTACTTGATAAACTGTATCTGACGATGGATGAGAATCCGAAACCGGTCAGAACAAATAAAAAGAAATATCCTACGGTGAATAAAGCCTCAGAAATTATTTTATATCTCTCTTCTGTAACAATTGATTTTATGGAAGATTTTTTTTTTTGCTTTGGGTTTCTTTAAAATACGAAATCATTTCCAGTTTTGAAGAAAATCTGTGAACTGGAATTTGAGAAATGTATTAAGTGAAAGTCATGTGAATATTACACACCAATTTTCACTCTTTCTTTATTACTAAGAGAAATTATTGCCGTCATGTCAAATTTAGTTTTCATAAGAAGTTCAGGAGAATTTGTGTATGTATATGTGTATTTGAAGAAAATTTTTCAAAAAAGAAAACTTTCAGGAGGCTCAGAATTAATTATTTTAATGGAATTCGACACGAAAGTTTCGGTGAAAATAATCAGCCGAAAGTTTTCTACATATTAGTTTTTCGTCAAATTTTTCTCGAAAATGGATCTAAAGATTTTCTTTGCTTTGAAACTTCGCATTAACAATAAGTCTATAGGTCGTATCATTTTTGTATTTAAACCATTTTCCCAGAAAAATCAGTTTTTGGAGAGTTTTAGGGATCTTTGTTGTTAGCCTTAGCTCTAACACCGTTTCAAGTTGAGGGGGGGGGGGTTGATGATGGGAGATGATCTTCGGTGAGGTTACATTGAGGAAGCTATAATGTCCTAAATGAGGAAAATATATGTTCCCAGCAGCCAAAATTTATGTGATAAGTTAAGGGCCACATTAAGCGTCGATTACTGTTGTAATAATTGCAGAGAGGGAGAAAGATGTGTGAATGTTAAAGATGTGAGATTTAATTTTCTTAATTGAGTTTTTTTTTTTTTTCAGTATAATAATATTGGGAAGAGATTATTAGTTCAGTAGTAGCACATCTGACAAGCAACGCGGAGGATCTGCTCTTAGATTTTCTTTTTCTAAGAGCACCTACAGCTCACTGTCCGTCGGAAAACTGATTGCACAACATAAAGGCTTATCACTTTTTTTTTTAACACTTTTTCTTAAAAAAGGAAAATTAGTTTCTTGGGGGAGGTGTAACGTAATGTTTCTCTTATTGCAAAAATGGTTTAGCGAACTAAATAATATTAAAGTTCATTAAATGAGTTAATAAAATTTCAAATTTGACAAAAAATAATGGTTAACTGGAAGTGAAACTATGCTGAATTGTTTACTGAGATTTTCTTGTTTTTCTAGAAAACTTGGCATGCTAACTGTACATTTATAAACTTGCTACTTTTATTTGAAAACATTTTGTTCGGGGAAAAAAAAACTAGGTTTTTATCGGGGTGATATTTCAAATTCAATACAAATTTTGCTGAAAGGGTTGATCGATGCGCTGCTAATGTTACTAAAATGAAATTTTATTCCTACAACCAGCCACTTATTTCTTAGACAAACATACGTTTCCCTTCTAGCGAAATTTCAATATAAGAGCAACTAATTGTTGAGAGAAAAAAAAAATTGTCAATGAAAATTCTACTAATAATTGTAGTAAAAGGCTGTCGTGTCAGTGTGTCATTCCTGGGAATGTATTTTAGTAATGTCCTTTTTACTCACTATCATAGCCCATTTATAATATAAAAAATAGTTAAAAAGGTAATGCTCAGGAAAGGGTAGCGGGCTAGACTAACTACACGGACGTTCGGGTTCAAATCCTTTTGTGCTGCTCTTACATTAACACTACCTAGGAGCCTCTATAGCTCACTGTACGGTGTTGGACAGTGTTGTTTGTAACGAAAGAACACTGTCCGGAGCCCCGTGCAGTGTACAAGGAAAACTATGCGCGCCAATGACCATAGAAGTTGACGCGGCTTTTAATTAAAAAAATCTGGTGTGAAACACTCACACAACTTTCTCTTACTCCTGTTCTCAAAATTATAATTGACAATTTCATAGTTGGTGTACCAAATTTAACGAAATTCCTCGAAAACTGAAAAAACTGTTCAGTAAAAGCGCACTTCCGGTTTACTAAATTTCTTAAAACTCGGAATTTTGGCCATCTATTTATTTCTAATTTATTTGGATGGATGATTAGAATTGTATAATCAACTGTGAGTACTTTCCAGAAAAACATAACCCCCCTTCCCTAAAGGCCCTTAATGATTTTCCCAGAGAAATGTTTTAATAAAAGTTGTTAGATTTTGCATGTTTAGTTTATATAAGAAGTTTCAAGAAAATCGGAGCCATTTTTGAGAAAATTGCGAATAAAGCGAATACATCATTTAATAAAGTGGTAAAGTAAACGTATTTCCGGTTATCCGATTTTTCAAACTCGGAATTTCATCAACATATTTAATTCTAATTAACATTATTTAGATGACAGAATTGTCTAATAAACTGAAATAGCACTTTAGATGGAAGTTGGGGTTCAATGTGAAAGTTGGGGGATCAATGTTTTTCATATCTTCTTTGATAAAATTAATGTTTGGGTCCCTTATTGCATAGCGAAATTGGAGTATTCATCCGTCGTCAGCGAGTAATTTGCCGGAAAATACAGAGATGTTGTAGCCTTTAGATTTATTTCATGAGAGTGTTTATTACATATGCATATATTGTTCATTTTATAACTTTTCCACTACAATTAATTTGTTCGATGGAAGTCAACGTTTCTAAAATATCCGGTCAAACTGTTTTATAATGTTTGAACATCAGATCAAAGGAAACGAGGAAAGCATAAAATGTGTTTAAAATCAAATTTTAACACCATTTATTTCTATATATATTTTGGTAAAGCATGAAACGTACGAAAGGATATATAAGTTAGTGTTGTCAGGAGATAAAATACTATCGGAGGTGTCATCCGCAAATTTTGTTGGCTTGTGACTCATGATTCCTTGATATAAACCCGTTTGAGCATTAATTATTTTTATTAACAGTTTCTGACACTGACAGAACCATAATTGTGTGTATTATACTCAATGAAAGGCCTAATTCTCAAGGCAGACACCGATTCAATCCAAAGTGCCATTGTTGCGTGATAGTACACCGTCAGAGACGGTATTTTATTTATTGTGTAAACTAGTCTGAAAATATTATCAGCTAACATAAAACATTCAACAATAAAAAAAAAATAAAAAAAAAAAAAAAATCACTGAAATGCTTTTGTTGAAATATTAGTCTTTAAAAGTTTGTAGTGAATTTTCTTTATTTAATTATTTATTCATTAATAATATATTTCTGTAGTAATTAATTATATTCACAAGTGAAAGTCAATATATAGATAAAAATCATAAAGCTTCAAATAAGTAAATTGATATACAATTCAAAGTGAAGGTGCTTTCTTTTGCCCCTCGCACATGTCTATATAATCCGTTCATGGCATATTAGCACTAGAGAAATTGTTTCTGGCAGTTTGCTACTCTCAGGACAGTCAGTTCGGTGGAGAACGATCTAGTTAAATACTCTGTACTTTGGAATTAATTTGAATTTGCTACTTTGGAGTAAAAGTAGTGAAGGAAGTATAGGAAAATTAATGGCGTCAACTTTCGGAAGGCTGCTCTCTCATTTCCTTTAATATCGATTTCTAGGAAATGAGTGAATAATATCATCATCATCGTCATCATAATCATTAGCCACTTTACAAGTGTAAGCCTCGTGTCTTATAAAGCCTGGACCACAATGTTCTTCCCTGTGTCAGTGTTTTCCTTCTATTTCTCATTCGATAGTCCTTTTACTAAACGCCTTTCTGATCCCTTCCTCCAGGTGATTCTGGGCCTTCCAACGTGGCTTAGGTTAGTTTTTCTTGTCAGTCGCTCGGATTCCATCACCTTAATAATTGACCGTACCACCTCAGATTATTTTTCTCCAGAATAGTTTTAGCTGATTTAATTTTCAAGCAGGATGTGACGGATGTACCTTATCTCTTCTTGTCTTTCCTTCTACCTTTCTTAAGATACCTTTCATCTCCGATGCTTGGATTTTGCTTGCCGTTTAGAATCAGACTCCATTATTCGGAGAAACACGAAAAACAGGTAGGATGTTGACTTGTATATGCAATCTTTTTTTCCTTGCTGACCTCTCTTCTGTTAAGGAATAACAACAAGTAAAAAAATAATTTCCTCTTAGTATAATTCAAATTTTAATTCAGTCTTTTAATTATAAAATTTTCTTAAAATTTAGAGTTTATAGTCACCATAGAGTTGCTCTTATCGTTATACAGTTTGTATGTATATAACGTAGTGTAATCTTCCTGGCAGATTAGATATAAGCCTAAGTCACTCCTTTCCCAGAACCCTCCTCCTAATAACCACTTTCCTCGGGAATAAGTTTTAAATAAAAGTAATAAATTAATTCGTTGGGTTATATATAAAACGAAAAAGTACTTCTCTAAAATCATATTTCTGTTAACATATTTCTTGAATATTGATATTTATTAATAAGCTTAATTTCCCCTCTTATCTTAGGCGACAGAACCGCACAATACATTGAAATGATGCCTTAGAGGGTTTAATATTACGTCTACGTCTCCAAAAAAACGGGGGTGAAACACTCACACGACTTTCTCTTACTTTTAATTAATACAAACATAGAATTGACAAAATTTCTTGAAACTTTAAATGAACTGAAATGATATGAACTAATGTTTCGGCCTTACAAATTTGTTTTCCTTTATTACATGTTTTTTTTAATAGAACAAACACAAATAACATTGACCAAACACAAATAAAATTTAAAACTTAACGTCGCAGATTCCTCAGGACTTCCCTAAAATCAAGTATTCGGGAAAAATGTTTCAGACAAAAGTGATATATTTGTAATTATTATGGAGTTAGCGTTCTAATTTTAAGGGAAGTCATGGTAGTTGTTTGCAAAAATTCCAAAAATCTCCAAAATCTATTCTGTAAAATCACATTTCGGGTTAGGAGAGTAATAAAAGTGATAGATGATTAGTAAGTAGATAGAATGTTTAGTTTAAAAAATCTTTTTTGAGAAATATGTGGAAAAGAAAGGAGGAAATCACTAAAGTCGCCATTTTAGTTTGATGGGTTGTGATCCAAATCTTCTTAGCCCTTAAACGGAATTTAAAATTTGGGCTTGCGTTATTTTATTTGCATTATTTTGTTCTTTCTCACACCCTCATACATACAACAGAGAAACGGGACGTTAATGTAGAGAGAGATCTCTCTGTAAAAACATTTTTTCGAACTCAAAGGGACTATAAAACATAATATATTTCTGATGGTGACTCATCATCTTAAATTTTAAATTTCAAAATTTAATTTTAACGCAATATTTCCTTATGGCTAATAAAAGAAAGTAAAAAGATATAATTAAATTTAAAGTCATTCAGTAATCATCATCCCAGTAGAAAAAAAGCCAGGAAATGAGGAGATAGGAAAGCATAATTTTTTATTTATTTATTTATTTTGTTAAATCTATCAGGAAGATATGCATATTTCGGAATAAAATATTGGTCAATCACGGTGATTCAATAATTATAAACGAAACTCACCGACTAAGGTATTTACAGAGTTTTATATACTTTGGCATAATGTTATGGGTTATCAACAATTACAAACGGTACAATAGTATGTTCCGATAAGAGCAATTACACAGTTATTAGTGTGTTGTAATATTGCCATGACGTCTATTTCAAACTTTTAGATATAGAGTTTTCTTTCTTTGTTGATTGGAGAACAAAAAAAAAAAAATAAATAAATAAACAATAAAGAAATGATTGTAGTATGATCTAAACCGAATCAGGTCGATTAAATGGGCATTCGGCGCAAAGTATGAAACTTGTTAATCGGATGCTTACATACAATAAGTATGATTTCTTTAACTTAAGTAGTTATTCCTTGGCCGCATGATATAGAACATTCTTTTCTTGATTGCGAAGGTAAATTTGGCAATGGCAGATTGCTTATATACATATATGATATGTAGAAGGAATTTAAAAATATTGCGACTTAAAACATATACTTCAATAAATATCAGGATTTGTAAATATTAATAGAGAAGGGGTTAGCTCTGTTGTAGCGCGATGGATTCCGAGCGGAGGTTCTGGGTTCGAGTTTAGCAGTGCTGCCCTTAGATTTTCTCTTCCTAGGAGCCTCTACAGTTCAATGTCCGTCCGGTGATGGACAGTATTGTCTATAATGAGTGAATTGTCCGGAGGCCGGCAGTGCACTGGGGTGGTTCTGGACACCAATGATTTCAGTGATGCATCTTAAATTAAACAAAAAAAAAAATAATAATAAATATTGTAATGGATATTTTGGGGATTAGACAGCAAAGAAATATTTGGGTTGAGATAGCTTAGACTAACTCAACACTGTGTGAAAGTATAAGCACTGCCAGGACTGCATAATTTTAGAGTGAGAGTATTGTAGCGTGAGTAGAGAGTAACAAACTAACTGGCACAATGACGGTATGAGAACGTAAGTCGTTGAGAGTTGATGGTTGTTCGAATGGCGTTTATATGGAAGATGAGTTGGCGGTCAGGCACACTTTTTTGCGAGCGGTAGGGCTAACCGCTGTACTCACTCTTTAACTTTACCTTCCATTGCCGAGATGTGCTCCTTACCTTGCCCCCACTAAGAGCTTGAGGCAAGGGAGACAACTACATCCATTACATTATTATGTAGCCGTCGGCAAATTATCAGTGTATAAATGTGAATGAAGGTTTGCCTAATGGATACGATAAACCGAATTAGTTGCAAACATCAACTACATCTTCAGGTTCCTATACTTGAGTGTAGAGGTGCCATTTTTTTTTTTTTGTTCTAATTAGTAATAAATGTAAACTTCCCACTATTAATGAGAGCTACATAAATGTATTACTTCAAGTTTCAAAAGCTCATTGGGATTCATTTCTAAAGATTACTACACTGAAAAGATGTAGTCTCTTTTTTCAGACAAAAACTATTTTTTTACACTAAATTGTGGTGAAGTTTTAGACCAGCACTGGTTCTATGAGTTGGTTACTTCTCTCTCTCTCTTTTCAAGATAATTATGTAAACGTACTAAATTCAAGTTAAAATATGGAATATATAACCAGAATATGGGCACTAATTGCTTACTAGATAATGAATGGTAATTAACTCCAGTGTATTATGGTTTTATTGATTATATGTATATATGATATTCAACTTTATTAATAATTACAACTACCTTGAATGTAAAATAGTATATACTAATCCTATATTATCACTATTACTATTTTGGTTCACTTCTTTCTCAATTTTGCTTTATTTTGAAGTACATAACGTTAATCCAGTCTCATTCGGTTAATATATGTAATTCCTAAAATAGAGGAATTGTGTGTATATACTATATAACATAGAGTGGTCGTCTCAGCTGTATTCCACTAACTCATATCTTTCTTATTATCAGTGTTGGTGGCCTTGTCAACATAGCATATAATCATATTGACTTAAAAACGATTTTATTTCCTTACAAAGTGCGTTTAAAATTTTATTTGAAATTCTTTAGGTTTCAAGAAGATTATGAAAAGCTTGACTGTCTACCATCTCTGTTGTTTTAATTACACATTCAATCTAAAAAACTCTCAAACAGATTGCAGTTCGCTTTTATAAGACTTTTACTTGGCTGCAAACTTGATAAATTTAAAACAGTTTACCGGGAAAAATTTCAGATCATACATTTATATCTGGAATCTATTACATATCTCCAAAAATCTATTTCTGTATAATAGTTTGAATTAAAAGTGATAGACATTGTACTTTTACATAGGTAATTCAGTAAATTAAGAGCGAATATTATTTTTATTATATGGTTTATTAAATGAAGCTCACTTTAGTTACACATTTATATAAATAAAAAAAAAAATCCGATGGTGATCTTGGATGTGATAGAACTGTTTTTTATTTTGTGCAATGAACTGAAAAAGAGATTCTGAGGTATTGCTTTTTGTTTCGCTGTAGCTAAAAAAGTCATGAATTATTCGCTATAGCTATCGTTATTAACTATATTTATTTTCCTTGTTTTGGTGTTTGCCGATTTTACGGTTGCTGGCAGACTCGTACAAAGAAGTTTTTTAGGCCGCAGTTCTTACATATAGTACCATGCCGTGCAAGATTGGCTTCCTTTGGGATGGCCATTTCCACAGTATTTGAGACTCCTTTCTTTAGAATTGAGTTGATCTCAATTCTCTCTCATCTCTGTTAGAAAATTCATTAATATACAGCTACCTACTATTAACTATGTTTTCAAAGTGCATATCAGTTGTTTCTGAGCTTTAGCATATATTTATAGCTTGTACCAACGTCAAATTAAGTTCCTTTAACAATCTCTTTAATATGTTCTGGTCCAAGTCATTTCTCTAAGAAAGTTCAAGCTCTGTAAGGGTTCTAGAGAAGATAACTCCTCCTCCAGTAACACCAGATGTGTATCCAGGCTTCTAATCCTTTTCTGGATGATTGCTTTGCATTCCGTCAGGAGGTGTATTGCAATCTCCTCCATCTCCTCAGAACAACGTGCAGATGCTATCGTATTCTTGGTCCAGTTGCTTCTAGTGTTCCCTGAGTGTACAATTTATTGTGAGGAAAGTGTAGGCCGTCGAAACCTATATTTTTGCTTAGACTGAAGCACGCTTCAGATCTTTAACTGTCTCTGCGAAGGTTCACTGAACATTGCTCTGTTGATGACTGCTCTTTAATATTTCTGAGCTCTTCCCTGGAAGCGAGTTACTTCCATGAAGCGAGTTATTGCCCGTTTCCTGACAACGCGCCGTATATTTCATTACCTTTTATAATAAAAACCCTAGGCACCCAATAAAATTACTTCGTGATATCTAAAAGTAATATCAGGTCTAAACTTCCTGCGATTTTTCGGTTTTTAAGTTGTATTGTTTTTACACATACACCCGCAGAATAGACGTAGTCAACACATACAGACAGGCGGCCATTTCTAAAAGTTTGACATGATCGCCATTTTTTTTTTTTATAAACACGACGGATTTCATCAACTTGATTATTAATATACGTATACAGATTTATCACTTTTGTTTGAAACTTTCTCTGAGAAAATTCATTTTAGGGGATTTTGGAGGAAGGGGAGACAAAGCTTTTCTCTTTATTAAGTTTAGATTCTCCCATTCAAGTAAATAGAAGGCAAACTAAACATCTAAACAGTTAGAATTATATGTTTGAAGAGAAATATTCAATTATAACTAGGTAAAGAAAACGAAAGTCTTGTTAGTGTTTCACGCCAGATTTGTTTTTTCCTATTTGCCCTGAAAAAAGTTTTGTAGCAAAATTGTTTAATTAAATTGAAACGTACAATATTAGTGAATGTATTATATAGAAAATTGTCACAACTATATCGTCTCATTTATTATATATAAAGAAAACACAATAAAGGTGAAACATGTTGTTATGTTATACAAGCTGTTGGAACTGGCAACTTGCTAGTGGTTTGCTGCACCAGATTGTACATGAGTGCTTGATGCCAAGCTCAGCTTTCACGCACCCCCCCATAAGGGCGTGTGAACACTCGATCCACACCAAATGTAACGCCACATCTTCACTATGCTACTCGCGGGGTGCTTGAATTATTGCGTTCTAGTATTATCCAGAGTTATAAATTATAGTGTATAAATTTATTGTTATTATTATTATCACCAACAAGTTAATTTATTAAATAAAATATATTGAACAGACGAGATGTAGAATTTTTTTTTTTTAGGTTTGGTTTAATAAATTTCTGTTGCAATAAATTACATTGAATTAAAGATGAAATATAGGTAGAGTGAAATAAATAAATCTCTAGTCACTTTACTGGTGCCAAAATATATGTCACTTTTAACACTTCATTTTTTACATTGTCGTGTTTCTATAACAGGAAGTATTGCACACTTTCAAATTTCGACAGTGAGCTTTCGAATTATACATTATTTGTGATCTCCTGAGTATGTAAAAAAAAGTTTCTAGCGATTGGTCTGTTCTCTCTCACCCCTATGTACCCTTTGTTTTGTGAAAAAAATATCTCAAAAAAGCCGAACTTTATGTTCGGTTTAAGTGCCATCACGCATTACACATGAAAGTTTCTATATAAATTTATTACTTTTATTGAAACTATGAACTTTTATTTCCTTTTATTATTGAACTTTTATATTGAACACATTTATCCAGAATTGTTTGTGTCAGTTATGTTTAAATTTTGGAACCGAGGGCGATACAGTACAAGACACTCTCAGGTATACATGAGATAATCCTTATCACTTTGTTTATGACAAACCTAACTAAACATTTGTATACTTTGCAATTATGATCTTAAGATAGATATTCCATCTACCCATTTTTGAGATATTGACTTATAGATCAAATATTTATTTTTGGTACTAAATGTATATTACTATTTATTTTAGATTAAATGATCTTGGGGAACCTAATTGAGTTGAATAGTTCATTTGTGAGTAGGTTGCTCCATTTAGCTTTCAAAGTGTAACGACACTGAAGAAGCTCATTGCAATATGGCCGAAATGCGTCAGTTTGCAGCAAACCACTGAAACTGTCTCAACCCACGGAAACTTAAGTGTTTTTCTTGAAAATGGCCGCGGAAACCTAAGAAGATAAAAAAAAAATTATATAAAGGTTATACAAGGTTATTATATTAAAGGTTAGTTAGATAGTAGCATAGTTAATAATATGGAGGTCTCTCATAATAATACACAAATTTTTTTCTCATTTCATTATTGGCATAGAACGAACTAAAAAGATTGTGAAGTTTTATATTTAAATTAGAAATATATACTAATATAATTTATAACTCCCAGTAAGGGGAAGTATTGTAATCGTGTCAAATTTTCGATATCGAGTTTGCCCGGAAATATCCATTTTGAGGGTCCTCTGAGTCCAAAAGAGTGGTTTTTAGAAAATGGTCTTTGTGTATGTGTGGGTGTGTGCCAATGTGAACAGCATAGCTCAAAAACGAAAACTCATAGAAAGTTCAAACTTGATATTCCGTTTAGGTATCACCATGGAATCCGACAGTAGGTTACTGTTAAATTCTTTAACGGGAAGTACCACTTACTGAATGGTATTTCTACTTTTTCCCAATTTTCTCAAAAATGGCTCCAACCTTTTTTCTTGAAACTTTGTATATTAACTACACATACAAGAGCTACAACTTTTATTTGAAACATTTCTCCGAGAAAATTCATTTAAGGGTACTTTTGGGGAAGCGGTGGGGTTACGGGTTTTCTCTAAAGTGCTATTTCAGTTTATTACACAATTCTGCCATCTAAATAATATTTAGATTGCAGACAATTAAATATGTTGTTGAAATTCCATGTTTAAAGAAAATTGGATGACCGGAAGTGCAATTCAGTGTTTTTCAGTTTTCAGCATCGGGTGTTTTTTCAGTTTTCTTCTATTTTCTATAAAACGGCTCCAACGATTTTCTTTAAACTTTAAATTTTAGTATATTTGGTATACTAACTATAAAATTTGTCAATCACAAATTTGAAAACTGGAGTAAGAGAAAGTTGTGGAGTGTATCACACTCAATTTTTTTCATAGGATTGATACTAACGAAGACATGAGCAAAACTGTGTATGCAGTTCCGCATCCTAGATGGTTTTTTTTAGCTATATCTCCGTTACAAGTCCACCGATCTTTAACTTTCAGGGACTTAAATTGTAGGAAATTTAATTTTCTAGAATTTTGGTCATTACCATTTTTACTTTCTCTTAATCCTAGTAAGAGTAAGTATTGTATTCGTGTCAAATTTTCGATACCGAGGTTTCACCGGAAATATCCGTGTTGAGGTCCTCTGAGTCCAAATAAGTGGTTTTTAGAAAATGATGTGTGTGTGTGTGTGTACATGTGAACAGCATAGCTCGAAAACGAAACGCGCGCGTGTGTGTATGTGAACAGCATAGCTCAAAAACAAAAAAATCGTAGAATGTTCAAACTTGATATTTCGTTTAGTACCAACATGGGATCCAATAGTATGTTATCTGTCAAAATTCCTCAACCGGAAGTACACTTTTATTGATTTTTTTTTTTCTACTTCTTTGCGATTTTCTCAAAAATCGCTCCAACGATTTTCTTGAAACTTTGTATATCAACTACACATACAAAGAGCTACAACTTTTATCCCTAGCATTTCTCCGGGAAATTCATTTAAGGGCACTTTTGTGGGAGGGGTGGGGTTGCGGGTCTTCTAAACTCTAAAGTGGTATTTCAGTTTATTACACAATTCTCATCATATAAATAATATGAATTAGAAATAAACATGTTGAAATTCCGAGTTTGAAAAAATCGGATGACCGGAAGTGCGTTTTTACTGAACAGTTTTTTTTTTTCAAGTTTTGTGATTTTTTCCATAAAAACACCAACGAATTTCATTAAATTTGGTATACTAACTATAAAATTTGTCAATCACAATTTTGAAAACTGGAGTAAGAGAAAGTTGTGTGAGTGTATGACACCAGATTTTTTTAATATAATCAAATAATAAAACTTCTCACCGGTTTATATTGATTCCGAATTCTACAATATTATAAAAATAACATTATTCATTTTTAAAAGCATCAAGAAAGGCTGCGCTGTGCAGCTGCGATGTCACAGTGAGATTAACAATAGTATAGACTTTCAGGATTAAGTTGTTTAGGATTATGATATTAAAGGATTATAATATATGATATTAAATAAAAATAAAATTTGTAATTAGGTAAAACAAATATTAATTTATAGTTAATTTATAATAAATAATTATTTTTTTAAAATCATTTGTATCGATAGCTGCCCCCAGTCTCGCCCTAACATACAATATTTAATTTAAAAAAATTGTTCCCTAGGGAAGTTTTCTCCAAAACAATAGTTAATATATAAGCTATAGCTAACTTCATAAATTTACGGGATCAGTAACCAGTTCTGTAAAAACTGACAATAATCATCAAAATTATAAATGCAATAATGATTGATATTTCTGAACCCCTTAGTTTCGTCATTGCTTAAGATTGAGTGTTCACTGAGAAGGAGTTTCGGCTTCGTGGATATTTCACACTTCATTATGTGTTGCTTTAGCAGCTATTTGGAACAATTTATAATGGTTGATGTTATAGAATAATACAGTGATCATATTTAAGCCGTCATTATGCGTATTTTTACTTTTTAAAACATCTCCTAATTTGTTTTTAACTATGAAGAAAAAAAAAAAAATACGGAATTCCTAGTTAAGTAAATTTGAATTTCAAAGCAGGAAATTAATTGAACTTAATCAACCATACTTCTGTTTTTGTGTTTGTGTATGTGTGCAAAGTTAATAAAGTATGAAAGGATTTTAATGGTGGCGCTCCACTAAACTAGAGGATAAATGATGAGCCTCCCGCTCATAGTTTATCTTAAAAAAAAGAAGTAAACGTTTTATTAAAACGGATGGAGTGTTTGTGAATACATTTTTTTTCTGTTTCTTTTATTTCTTCTTTTCTACGGTCAGTGAACGACTTAACAAGGAGAAATAATAAATCTGGTCCTCTTTCTTATAAGGCAGAATCTGTTTTTCCAATTTTGGTACTTTGATTGTTAAAGATCTTCAGAGAATTTTACCATGAATTTTTCTTGTTAGTTTATCAACTTTTTATTTTCCGGGGAGGGAGAAGTTATTCACGTTCGAGATTCTTTTCACATGCTCCCTAGATATCCAACTAAACGAACAACATCAGCCGCCAGCGCAGCCATAGAATACTGGGCCGCGTGACGTACAATGACAGACTAGTCGAAGTCATGGCGTAGGAAAAAAAAATCTTTTTATTTTCCTTTAAAAACAAAAATAATAAAATAAAATAGCTGCGAATTTAACGTATCACAAACGAATCAAAAGATTGCTGATTATAATTGTATTTATTTATTTACAGTTTTAAATTCTCACTTTTTTTGCTCTGTGCAAGTCTGTGTTATCGCAGTGTTTTAACAAAACATTCTAATGATGGGCGAACAGTCGAAACCGGTCGATGACCACAAAAAGAAGAAGCAGGCTATCACGGAAAATATCTCTGATGCTTTCCAGTTTTGTGGACCCAACTACAACTGTTATATATATATATAAAGTTAACTTTCTGTTAGCAATTCCAAGTATCTTTTCCTAGAATTGATTGCATTGAACTTAAATATTAAGAAGTAGCAGAATAAAAAAGAGAATTTAGAGCAGTAGGATAGTAGGAAAAATGCTTGTTCTATGCATTGCCTGTCGAAATATTAACAATTTATTGATTGTTCTTTTATTCAAAGGGAGATAAATTACCTTTTTTTTTTTTGAGTAGGAGGTCAGTATGTATTTTTTGCACCAGGTTAATGGCAAAGTATTTGACCTGGCAGTAATATCGATTAAATTATCAGATAAAAGAAGTGCCTATTCTTTTTGCAAAGAGTGAGCGATAAAGCAATCCATGCTATGCATTGTTGATATGGTTGATTTTTATTTTTACCATATATTCTTAGTAATTACATTCATTGAATATAATTTTCTGCTTTTTGTATTTTATTACTAAAAATTGTGACCTTAGTGAATTTTTTATCTAATAGTGAGTGAATTATTCGCTTAATCATGTCAAACAGGAAAACAAATTATGCATTTTTCAAATTAGTTATTGATATTTGAATCCCATTTTTACTGATATTTCAAAGTATTTAATAGATTTTTTTTCTTAACAGTTAGTTTCATAAGCTTAAACTCAGATTTTTCGTGGAACGCGAAGTTTTCTTTAAAAACATGGAATTGCCATTTTATTAAAAGAATTTTTCTTTTGTTTATTGCGATTTTCTCAAAAATAGAAAAAAAAGGCTAGTTATTTAAAATTCATATATTTATTACACCTAAAACAGCTATTCATTATTATTTGAGTTAATTGTTTCTAAGAGACAAAAGATAAATGCAATTTTTCAGTCCATAGGAAGTACATTTTACAGACTTAAGAATCGGTTAATTGTAAAACCACATACTATGAGTCACAGAAAGTAAGTTTTGAGGAAAACAGAAAAAACTCTGTATAGTTAATGAATTTGAAGTTAGCTCTGTGACATTTTGATGGGAGCTCATATATTAATATGTTTTATAATAAAAGCAAGATATGTTGGTTATCTGATTTCACCTTAAAATAATTTTTAATTTCTTGGTCTCATGTTTAAAAAGTACTGTGAAACAACATCACCATAATTCTTATACAATATTTTACAGTTTAATCAATTCATATAGTTTGGTGCAACATGAAATACATTATTTTACAGTTTGCTATCATTTATATTGCTATTTTTCTTTTAGATTCAAAACAATATTATTCTCTTAGCCGACTTAACAATAAAATTTCGTTCACAGTATTCAAACCATACTTAATGGGATTGTATAAATGAGCGCCCACATATCTTTAGTTATCAATAAGCAAATAATTCATATTATTTATTTATTTAAATACAAGATATCCTTACAAAAAATTAATCATCTACTGCCTCTGGCTCTATGGCTTGAGAGTGTATCGGCCATCGCAATATAGTATTCTAAAAATCAATATGTTGATATGGAATATACTGAATGATCTTCCCTATGTCCTTTATCTTGTTTTCATAAATGGTGAAGAGTATGCTTTTTTTTTATGGAAGTGGTGGTATTTTGAGTGCCTTTCCAAGATTAAATAAATCCGCCACTAATCCATTTATATGAATTGATGCTGCCACAACACCGGGAGGGCTAGTATCGCATATAAACATCCGGTAGTTTGCAATACCAAATGAAACCTTCTGGTCTTTATGTATGCCTTTGCCTTGAGAAGCAATAGATAAGGTGTTTTCTTGTAGTATTGAGGCCACCAATACTACAAATTATATGTATTATATGGGTATCAAATTATATCTATTATATGTGTATTATATTTATCAAATTATATGTGTATTATAATGTTTTATTTCTGTCATTGTGAATTTATTGCTTTTACTCGATTTTGATATTTGTTCGAAATTCAATATTAGTTCAATATTAGTTATACTCAGAAGGTTCGTATATCCTGTCAGTGCGTCGAATCAGACGTTTAGCTACACCGAAAACCCTATCGAAGGGAAGATATGAGTATCCTCGTATAGGTAAATAATGAATTATTTTCTTGAACCCCTTTGTAGCCACTAGTGCAGCTAAAAACCTAACAACCGTGTGGTTTCTATTCTGCCCTCCACAAGCATCTGAGAAAAGATGGAGTTCTTTTACTCTCTGTGAAACTTCATCATTTATATATTTCATCAAGAACGAGCAGACTTCATTTGGCCCTTTTTTCGCATCGCCCTCATGATAGGAGTAAAATGATGCTTTACCAGAGCTGATGTTGTGGACGCAGAAATTGAACTTCCATAGCTGTCGGTAGTAAAATATTTCCTCACTGGTATGTCAGGAAGAGGCAGATTTTGCATAAAATCAAACGACAATGCCACAATATCACTACTGTTGCTACATACTTCTTTTAAACTGTTCATGGTTGTATACAACTTTTTGCTTCTTCTTTTGTGTACCATGAGTGCCGTTGCTGCAACTCTTACCATTATCGTTCAGATGTGGGCTTTTCAGTTTCTGGTCAATTCTTCACAGACAGAACATGTACCTTATCTGCGGTCTACCAATTGACAAAGAAAAATTTTCAAATACTACAGATAGAACTTGTAGCTAACTTTCTCGCTAGGATTAATTATTAGGAGCATTTCATGCATCTGTTGAACATCCAGTCGTGCATCAAGATATTTCACGGTCTCACTAGATAATGAGCTTCTTTTACAGGGAATGATTCTGTATGATCCCTTATCATTTGGCCAGTATTCCCAGGGATTGCTCTTAAGCTGGGATGTTTCCCTTCCTTATCTACAAGACGCTATTCATGCATAAACATAGGTTGCATAAACGGCGCACACAGTTATCAGTTACTCTGTGCAGACTGATGAAAGCTTTTATACATACAATAATCCGTGTGTTATAAACAAGAGCAGAGTAAACAAAGTTGGTGTTACTTGCTTTGGAGTCCTCTTGTTTAGGACGTTTCCTCTTTATATCATCCAGTTCTATAGGTCCTTGGAGGTACAAATATAGCTCATTTTTGTTTTCAAATGACGAAATTTTTTTTACAATAGCTATTCTATTTGGTTCAAGTATTTTCGTGAAACTTGTTACTTGCACCTAAAAACAATAAAAACGAAAATATTAGTGTCTATGCCATGTTTCTGGCCATACATCCACTTATTACACACAAATGCTACTGTGGCTGGCAACACTGCCATCCAGTACCAGAGTTCGCGCGTTGCCAAACCCTTGTTACCTTCTAGTTGTTATATTCTCTACTTGTGCAAGTATACGTGAACTTTCTTTATTTATCACTCAAGTGCTGTGCATATTTATACAACCTATTTTCACTTGTACAATTTACTATTTTTCTAATAAAGGTGCATTTTGGTGAATCAGTGGAGTTAAGGTGACTAACTTTATTTCATCATCACCCCACCAACAATTTTCACATTAGTGAACCTCCACATTGGTGACCCCGACGTGATCCTCCACGTTGGTGACCCCGACGTGATGAAGACAGAAGAGAAAAACGATTCACCATCAAACGCCGAACAACAACCAATCAAGGCGGAGTTAGCCCATATTTCGGTAAAAATTCCTCCTCTCTGGAGAAAAACAGTGAAAGCATGGTTTATGAGAATAGAGGCACACTTTATTACAGCTGGCATTACCTCTGAGGTAACAAAATTTGATTATGTTCTAGGTTCCTTAGAAGCCGACAATGCCGAAGTAATTTCAGATTTTCTGTGCAAACCTCTTTCAAATATCCCTTTTACAGATTTAAAAAACAGATTAATATCAGAGTTTGAAGAATCCGAAGGGCGTAAAGTTGACAAATTATTAACAGAAATCGAACTCTGGTACTGGATGGCAGTGTTGCCAGCCACACTACTTTGTTACTGGAATAACAACTAGATTATTTTCTACCAAAACTATATACCGTTAATCTAAAATAAACATTATGATATTGTACTTACGTGCACGGATCTCCTTGCTTCCTTGCAGCTATTCCTTCCCTCTATGATTAGTGTGTGGGAGCCCTTCACTTTGCAATACTTTATTTTCTTTCTTTTATACTCATCTCTGCTAATGACACCTTTCTGGCGTTTTTTTACTTGTACTGGACTCGTGGAACCTCATTCATTTTTCGACATTGTTACGCAAAAGAAAAGCCTGTGGCTGCTCCGACAAACTCAGTGGAGACGGGTTGGGTTCAGGTACAAAAGAAAGAAGGCAAATGCTTGGTCTTCAACAAGTTTATTTTCAAAACTCAGACAAAAACTTGTACAAAACACAAACAGGTAAAATTGTACAAATTTAGCTATTATTGTTGTTATTATTTCTATTTTTGAGAAAATTAAATTGTATAATTCATGATAAAATCAATAGAAATAAATATTTAATGAATAAAGAAAAATTAGATGAAGAGACTCACCCCTTCGGGTTTAAATTATAGTCCGAAATAGCAAACACGACTCTGCGTCTTATTATTATTTTTTTTGTTTCACCTGTATTCTTTTGTTTAACCATGTGATTTAATTAGGTTGCTTTTATTATTAACCAGGTTATTTTATTTCACCTTTTTAAAATCACTTCAATGTTCCCGGACGGTTCCTTCTTCCGTCCAGAGAGGCCGCCCTCTAGTGTAGTTGCCCCGTCTGTCCAGAGATGCAGCTGTCTCTCTCCTATTTACCTTTCCTTCTAACATCTTGACAAACACTGAACGCTTTGCGTACCTGTTACAGCAATGCATCATGGGCTTGTTATAACGTTCCGCGTTAAAACCATATGAGTCCGAGACTGACGTGGTTTTGAAAGGAATTCAATATTTTAAGGTTTTATAAACTGCTTAGTAATAATTGGACTAAAGTTCTTCTCACTGGAAATGATGCGTCTACCCCTAGAGCCTGTTATAGTACCGTTAACTCATTTTCATAAAAATGTGGGCTCATGTGGTTTTACAAATGACCGATTGAATTGAAAATTTATCAAAAAGCCTCGAGTGAAAATTATATTTTCTAGTTGGAACTTGACGCGTAAAACTTATAGTAAGCAGTCTAGTGTTTAGCACAATTGCTTTTGGTGCAAGAAGTCAGGACTGCTGTGTTACCCCTCGAAGCAAGGAGTCATATAGTTAATAGCAATCCTAAAGGGCTAGAATTAAAAGTCGAAGGAACCGCACTTGCTGACTGACCGCACAGATCAATGCTTTGCCACTTCGTGACTGTTACACGAAAGGTTTAATTTTAGTTTTAGGTAAGACGCCAAAGGTTAGGTTTTTAGACCCTACAGCAAAGTTCTCCAACATTGGCCCGCGGGCTAGAGATCAAACTTTTTCCGACCCAGGTGGGTTGTGTGGAAATTCCCAGGGTGAAAATCACTTAATTTATAATTTATTTTGCTCATATTTTATGTTCAGAATAAATTTGATACTTTTCGACCAGAAATAAGAGATCGTAGTTCTGTTCATATGCGCCATGCTGTGCAAAACTACGTGAAGTAGGTGCAGAAGAATTTCAGAAAAGATTTGCTTATCTGAATTTCCAATGCAAAAGAAATTTTGCTATTTAAAAAAAAAAACATTTGACTAGGATGATACAGGAAGTCCCAACTCAGTTTCAAATGGAAATTAGTGGCCTTATGCAAATGAAGAAATTAAAGACAAATACAATGAAAGGAAATTTTTGAACCCCGAAAAATTTCCAAGTAAAATGTTGGTTGGCTGGGGTCAAGGAAAAAACTCTTTCAACTATTAAAGTTTATTTATCGACATTTATTTAACAAACGGCAAACGTAACTATGTTTGTATTGATAGTTTGTATTGATATAGTTATTTACTTTTAGATTTATCTCCATTTTTATTGTCATTGCCATTTTATTGTCTGTGAAGCTTTTGCGTGAATAAAATATGTGAAATTAATATACAGGACAATATTATATCTGATGAATACTTGTCACTACTTTTAATTGACCTTTAAAAAAAAAAAAAAAAAAAAAAAAGTGTCTTCATTCACATTATTGATTGTGAACGTTTTGTGATGAAAACAAGAGAATTTTTCGTTTATGTTTTCTGATGATCATTACAATTTAAATACACTTAGTTTAATAATAATTAGTGGTATTTTGTCCGTCGTAGCATGCATATTCCTTTTGTTCCTGACCGGTTTCGGATTTTCATCCATCGTCAGAGCAGATTCACCAAGTATGTGTAGAGAGATCACTTCAACGTAAAGTTTCTGTTACACTCACACTTGTTGGTTTGTTGATTGGCTTCTGCGAGAGGTTATAAGGTTGCCCTGACGATTGATGAAAATCCGAAACCGGTCAGAAACAAAAGGAATATGCATGTTACGACGGAAAATAAAATACCAGATGCTATCTAGCATTGCGGACCCATCCACATATTCAATAATAATAATAATAATTAGTTTATAAAATGTTGCGCTCTCAATAAAACTTACTGCTCTTACTGTTTTTTTTTCAGTGTGGCCCTTGTGGTAAAAAGTTTGGAGCGTCCTGCCCTAGAGAATGCGAATTATTAATTTTCTAGAACAGTTGCTTCCCTGTACATCACTACATAACTTGTCAGAAAATAATAATTAAAATATTATTTATTTTACTAAAAACTGATATAATAAAAAATAAGATATCTTAAAAAACAATTTAATACTGATGTTATTGAATATCATTATTGAATACTGAATATCACGTAGCTTGATTTTCTCAAGAGAAAGTTTGTTGATAATTTAGATTATTCTAGTCCCATTTATTCATCTTTATTGGAATACAAAACAGTTATTGTCAATAGTAATAATAATAATAATGTTAATAATGTTATCGTTTCTGCCTTCACTTCGCTTGGGTCTTCATTTAATCGTTTCACAAGATAGACTAAATCTAAAGTGGCTGCTGAATTCATCATAAGAAGTAATTGAAATAATTTAGATATATCAAATTCAAATATTTCATCGTTAATTGAATTATTTTGTTGGTTCATAATTTTTATTTTTTTTTTGTTTAATTTGTTTACTATTTAATAAAAAATTTATTACTGGGGTTACCGTGGAAATTATAAAAAATATAGTTTTGTTTGTTTTATTTACAGATTGTAGAAAATTGCAATAAGGAAATTTCTATTCAAGTCTTGGTTAGAAAACTTTAAGAAAGTAGTTTAGTGCCACATTTCCTAGTTTTCAGTAGCTTCCCCTTCACCGAGGATCAACATTTTAATATAATAGTTGTTTTTTTTTTTAATCAATGGAATCACATGTTTTGAGGTCCCAGAAGTCGAAATAAATGTTTGTAGGGACTTGCCTTGTGACTTGTTTCTTTTTGTTTGCGTAAAACTGAAAAATTACCATATTAGAATTTGGAATGATAGAAAGGTAATGTTTTACAATTAATAAGGAAACGTATATTAACAGGCTCTTCTAAGTAAGTGTTTAAAAAAAATAATCAAGGAAATGTCATCTGCTGGTTAATTTCTATTTAATTAATCAATATAAACTAGATATGTCATTGACAAATACATTGTCATGTGTTAGTTAATTAAGTTGTGTACACTGCTTACTACTAACTGAAGCCTTTCATGCCCATTTGAAGAACATAATTTTGAGCTTTACTTTTTTTTAATTTAAGGCTCGTCCAACATCTTTGGTCATTGGCATCCGGAGCCTTCTCAGTGCACTGCCGGTCTTTGGATAGTGTTCTATCGTTACAGACAACACTGTCCATCACCGAACAGTGAGCTGTAGAGGCTCCTACAAAGGATAAGAATAGCACTGTACTCGAACCGGGGACTGCGCGTGAGAGTCCAACGCGCTACCACTGTGCTAGTCCCTTCCCATGTCGGACAAATTCAGGAATTTTTCTGAAACCGTTGGTTTAAAATAACATAACGTAACTCTCAGATAGTCTGTGTCATTTAAAGTTTCTTTTATAGGTAACTAAAGGAAGGTTAAGCTGGTTAGCCGTAACGTTTATACTAGCTTGAAAGAGTTGGCATGCAATCTACATAGATGCACACAACTTTTGTGAGGGGCTTACTTTGTGATGAAATAAATGTTACAACAATCCGCTATTTAGTGAATAACTCATTCTCCTTACGGTTGGCCGGCGATAAAAAGATGAGAGTTAGATGATTTTTTTTAAACTAATTCAAAATTTCGATATAAATATTTAATCTTTCCGCGACGACACATTAGTGTGATATAGACAGTATGAATATTACCTCGTATATATTTTCCTGTTAGTCGGATGTGAGGGAACAGGATGTAATTTTTGAAAGCACTTATTCTACAATAAAATATATGGCTGAGAGGAGTCATTGGTTTTCAGTGATCGTTTTCCCAATTTTTTCCCTTTCATATAAACTTCATATATTAAATTTTTAGTTTTTTTTTTCTCAGTTTATCGAAGTTTTTAATCTGTTTAAAATTAAGTATATTATTAAATAAAAAATTAATAATTAATCCCTGATCTAGTAGCCCATGTTAAAGAAGGATTATGCTTACCACTTTCAGTTTAACTTACTGCGCTTTTCTCTAAACTCTGCTTATCCCTTAAAACTACTGGGTTATAAATTAACCATAAGGCTTACAGGTTACTATTTATCTAATCCATATAATTAACTTTTCTCAAATAGCTTATATGCAAAAGGAAGAGTTCATGTTTCATGGTAATAAATTTTGGATGCAATGTTTAAGCTAAAGATTTACCTTCCTTGTTACCTATGATTATAAACATTTAAGTGTTTTTGCCCATCATACCTCAGTTACTATGGGAAGTCTTTGCTTATCTGATAGGTATAAAATTTCTTGGTAAATATTTGTTAGGATATATTGGGTCTTTTGAAATGAAAAGCTGTCAAAATAAAGTGTATACAGCTTTTAATAATTCAAAGAACATTTATTTTTGCAATTAATTTTTCCGTTCACTCTCTTTCTCACTTCTTGACCTAGAGTAAAACAATGCTGACTTTTACTTTAAATGGTGCATAAACACAGAAATTAAAATGTTTGTTGCAAGTGAAACGATTACATTTTAAATGATATGATAATTAAGCAGAGTTGATGGATACCTTATCGTTCCTTAATAAGTAAATTTAAAAATTCTTTAACGAGTGATTTTTTTTTTGAACAATTTTCTTAATTTTGATCTTTTACTGATCGTTTACACGTACCGGTCAAGATCCGCCAACCTAAATTGCGACTATACTGATTTTTTACGGTAGCTGCAATTGTTCATCTTTACTGTATAATGGCCATTGCACGTACGCAAAGGCCCCTAGCCTTTTTTCGTACTCAAAGGACCCACAGTTCATGATTGAAAACTCAATTTCTAAAAATGTGACAAGATTGCAGTACTTTTATTTCCAGCTAAAAGAGGAAGTGAAAAGGGCAGAGATAGAAACGTTGTTATAGTTAAAAAATTTCAATTTATTACTGTAAAGTCAATAAAGTATATATTTTGTTAAGAGTTAAAAAGGGTTTGAAAATCAATCATTTGATGAATTGTTAAAATGTCATATTTATTTTTTAAATAACTTTGCTTGACTTTGCACTAAAGAAAAAGCGCCACTCATAAACAATTACAGGTTGTTATATTTCTGCTTTTTATTTGTTTTTTAATGGTTCATTCATTTAAAAGCTTTTATTAATTTTGATTTTGATGTATAATAGGGTGAAAAAAAATGATAAAACGATCTATTGTAATTAATTAAAAAAATTTAAAAAATATATTTCATCACTTTCTGTTTATTTTAATCAATGCTTAATTCGAATCAGAACATCGCTGTCATAATAAATTTACTTAAATATAATTAGATCAATTAAGGGCTACAAATTTCCTTTTTTTTTTGTTTTATTACATCATATTGGCTAGATGTGAATTATATCTTGATTATTATTGAGGATTTAATTTTTTATGTGAAGATTTTTCACCTAGAGCTGATTTTTTTAATTCATTAAATAAAAAAAAAAAAAAGAGTAAAATATTTACATTTTATTGATTGCATAACATTTCGTGCCCTTGGTCTATTCCCATTTGCCCAGTTTGGAAGGTTATTTTCTGGTTTTCTAATTTCTCACTTGTGTACAGTGTAAAATAGTGAATCATCTCTTTCTGACAGTTAATAATTCAGTAACTTAATCATTGGGTTTTTGTTTCCTCTTAATTTTAAAGAGGAAGTACTGTAATCGGTCAAATTTTCGATATCTACTTTTCTTCGGAAATACATGTTTTGAGGTCGAGAGAGTCCGTGTGTGAACAGAATATTTCAAAAACGAAAAGTAGCAGGAAGCTCAAACTTAGTATTCCGTTTAGATATTACCAACCACATCAGATAGGAAGATTTCGGACAAAATTCATCATCCAAAAGTGCCACTTTACATGTTTTTTTTTTTCAGTTATTTGTAATTTTCTCGAAAACAGCATCAACGATTTTTTTAAAACTTCTTATATCAACTACACATATAAAGAGAAAAACTTGTATATGAAACCTTTCTCCGGGAAAATTCATTTGTGGGGACTTTTGTTTGTGGGAGGGATAGGGTTATGGTGTCCCCTAAAAGTGATATTTCAGTTTATTACATAATTCTATCATCTAAATAATATGAATTAAAATTAAATATGTTGTCGAAATCCCAAGTTTGAAGAAAATTGAATGACCGGAAGTGCTAAGCATTTTTCAGTTTTCTACTATTTTCCCTAAAACGGCTCCAACGATTTTCTTTAAACTTTAAATGTTAACTACACATATAATGATGATGAGTTACAACTTTTATTTGAAACATTTCTCCAGGAAAATTCATTTAAGGAGGGACTTTTGGGGGTGGCATGGGGTTATGTTATGTTTTCCTTTAATGTGCTATTTTATATAATTATGTAAGTGTCAAAATTCTCATTTTGAAGAAAATCGGTTGACCGGAAGTACGACCTTACTGAATAGATTTTTCAGTTGTGTGTGTGTGTGTGTGTGTTTCTCTCCATAAAAATGCCGACGGCATTAAACACTAATAAGAATTATAATTGTGAAGAAAATTTGCCATTTCCCTATAAGTGAAAGTCGTGTGAGCGTTTCACATCAGATTTTATTTCTTCCACAAAGTTACGCGCAGATAATATAACCAGGTGATTCGACAAATTCATCTGATACAATGCATTTTTCTTTTCTTTTTTATTTATTGACACATTATCACGTCATATTGTTATCTGACAGAGTAGTGAAAAATAAATATACATTTGTTATATCAACATAATATTAAATATGTAGCAATAGATAACGTATAAACATTTTTGTTTTTTGTTTTTTTACTTTTTACAAATATTGAATGCATTGAGTGAACATATTTGTAAACATAGGGACATATTGTTCAGTGTTTTTCCTTACTTTCTTTGTATGAGTATGGGTATAGTTTATTATTTTAAATTTAATTCAAAATATTATTATTGGTTTTGTTTTTTTGATCTTTTCTCATTTAATGTTTTATTATTTTTCGACTGAATTTCGAAAATTAAATAAGGTTATAGAATTTTTTCTTATTATTTGTGATAAGTACTCTTAGTTAATGCATTTTTGGAAAAATCGATATCAGCAATTATTTTAATAAACTGTATGGTTTTTTTTTTCACCTTATCATTAATAAGGGCAATAAACATTTAATAAAAAATTCAAGATTGAAGATAATTTTTTAATTAGAAATGTGAGGTTCATAAGTGGAAGTAATATAAATTATGTTTTAACATCTCATTATGCACGGTGTCTCACCATTTAAACGGGCCACTTTTGAAATAACCCTTAAACGAAGAAAGATATCAAAAAAGTGAACATAACGTTTGTTGAAGTATTTGCGTTCTAGTTTATGATGGTGTTAAAGTTATTTGATTTTATTGCCGCCTTTACACCTGAAATCGGTGATTAAAAGTTGCCATTTCCTTTTGACTCCCACGCCTTACTACTGTATTGAAAACTACTAAAAAAATATAGAATAATGCCGTTATTATCACTCCAATATTTCAAACTGTTGCCGAAATATTCAATCATAAAGATTAATTTTCGTCGTTTTTTTCCTATTTCTTTGTTCCATAAACTAAAATTAAAAATGGATTTTCTTATTAATTTTTGATAAATAAGAGAGTTCAAATGCTGACAATAACTAAAACCTATTTTAGAACCATAAGGGACTTAAAAATCAGGTAAAACTTCATTAAAACAAAACAATATTCCAGTTTATTTGCAAAAATCTATAAAACAAATATTTCCTATTTATTCAAAATGTCTTCCTCGGCTTAACCGTCACAAGCTCAGTCGCTGTCCAAGAGATGAAGTTGCTATCCGTATCATGTCTGCCGGAATTGCTAAGCAGGTTTGGATTAAGTCTTCTCTAAGTGCTTCTGGAGTTGTTGGTTCCTTGGCATACATTTTTTTCTTTGAGCTATCCCCAAAGAAAAAATTCAAGAGGGGTTAAATCTGGCAATCCGGAAGGCCAGCTTACCGGTCCCTGTCTCCCGATCCAGCGGTTACTGAACATCTCATTCACTCGCCAGATCGCATCCCGCTTGAATTTTTTCTTTGAGGATATCTCAAAGAAAAATTTATGTCAGGGAATTAACAACTTGAAGCACTTAGAGAAGACTTGATCCAAACCTGCTTAGCAATTCCAGACATGATACGCTTAGCAGCTTCATCTGTTGGGTCAGCGACTGCGCTTGTGGCGGTTAAGCCGAGGGCGACATTTTGAATAAATAGGAAATATTTGTTTTATAGATTTTTGTAAATAAACTGGAATATTGTTTTGTTTTAATGATGTTTTACCTGATTTTTAAGTCCCTAATGGTTCTAAAATAGGTTTTAAGTGTTGTCAGCATTTGAAATCTCTTATTTATCAGAATTAATAAGAAAATCCGCTTTTAATTTTAGTTTATGAAACACAGAAATAGGAATAAAACGACGGAAATGTAATCTTTATGATTGAATATCTCGGCAACGGTTTGAAATAGTGGAGTGAAATTAACGGCATTATTCTTCATTTTTTTTAGTAGATTTCAATACAGTAGTAAGACGTGGAGGTCAAAAGGGAATCGCAACTTTCAATCACCGATTTCAGGTGTAAGGTGGCAATAAAAGAAAATAACATTAACACCATCATAAACTAGAGCGCAAATACTTCAACAAATGCTATGTTCACATTTTTTATATCTTTCTTCGTTTAAGGGTTATTTCAAAAATGGTCCGTTTAAATGGTGGGACACCCTGTACATTCCATCTCAAAATTTTTATTTTATCATAATTACTGAAGTCGAATAACAATATTGTCTTTCACAGTGTAAGTTCAAAATTGAGCTTGAATTGAGTTATTGTAAGTTTTTAACTACCTTCTGTTTAATCTAAATCTTGACTCAATTTTTCGGTAAATTGATTTTATTAAAAAGATAGAATGGAGTGAGAAAAAAACTCATTTTCCCATTACCTCCAAAAAAAAAATCATTTAACCGTGCTCTGCTTTCACGATGCTGAGGGATGGGGTAAAGTTTCGAAAGTTGGAAGTGTAATCTGATATCTATAGAAATCCCTTTTTTTAATTACTGCTTTCCTCTTCTTTTTTTTTTTCGTTTTTGTTTTTATGTACCCCCTCCTCGTGAAGTTTTTTCTCCCCTGATTCCATAGTTAAGCACCACCCTATCCTGTGGCTTAATGGATTAATGAATTTTCAACGAGCTTAAGGCCAGTACTTTTTTAAAAATAAATCATTACCACACTAAATAGGAATGAGTTGAAATGAAATTGATCCATCTACCATTTTTTTTTTTTTTTTTTTTTTTTTTTAATGAAATAATTCATTCGTTTTGAAATATTGAAATCATTTAATTTTTTTTTTTTTTTATAGATTGGATTGTTACTCACGAGACCTTTCGAAAAACAACAAAAATCAGTTTTCCCAAAGATATTTATATACATCTGTCAGGACTCGTGCTTGCTTGTGAATAAAGTGTGGTGAACGAAGGAATTCAAACATTATCAGAAACGAAGATTACAATCAAAATTTATTAACAAGAAGTCCGTCCTTTACTAAACTTTGTTTTACATTTCGTGATTTTCTCGAAATAGTTCTAATGTCTGGAATTTTATCCGCTTTAGCGCTTGTTATTTCTGACTAGTTTCGGATTCATACATCATCAAGTTCGTTTAGATAGTCGACCTCAAGTTAAAGTTTCTGTTGACGTTAACTCTTTATAAGAATTTTATGAACAAACTCTGATGATGGATTAATATCCGAATCTGTTTAAAAATAACCAAAAGAATCATGCTAAGAAGAATAAATTCCCATATGATATCAGCCATTGCGGCGGATCCTATCATATATTCAGCAGCGTTTTCAATAATTTTAAACTTGATAATCAACTAATAAATATACGTACTAAACAGACGAAAATATATATATATAGGGGAGTGGTTGATAAAAGTCAAATCCACTGCGATCTAATAAGCTACCTTTTTTTTCGCTTCCCTGTGTATCTCTGTTCATATATTGTAAGCATCTGTCTGTAAGGAAGTGGCTTTGGAAGTCCCATTTCCCTTATTTTTATTTGAATATTTTTCTAGGAAAATTAATTGGGCAGAATTCCGGTGTAACTATGACATTCAGCTTATTTCCAAACTATCATTCTAATACAGTACTACGATATAAACTAGCATTTTTGGACCCTGCATCATTTTCCGACTTTTCTTACACAACTGTTTGTAAAGTGGTCGGGAAATGGGCTCGCTAGAAAGAACAAACCTTCTATTGGAACTGTTGAAATTTTTGCTGATAGGAAAGTTTCTGCACCATTTATTGTTGGAGTGTCTTCCATGATCATGAAAGATGAACACTCATTTGTTTTTGAAAAATATGAACAGGGCCGTAGAGTACCATCCTAGCAAGTTAATCAGTTCACTGAACCTATTGAATCAACCGTTTGCTACGAATCACTCTTTGTGTGTTTTTTAATTAGAATTAAAAGCAAATTACCTCTGTTTAGTACAAATATTTGCAGGCGTTGATGTTTCTTCTTTTAGAAATCTGCACCATAGCTAACCAGGACATTAAACTTGATGAACAAATTCAGTATCGTTTGTTATTCTTCCTGGCAAATCCTGTCAAAGCTATCACTTATGCGAAGTAGTACTGCAGCTAATCTAGATAAGATTGTAGATTGTTGTAGGGGATTGTGCCCTCTGAGCCTTCTCAGGGTCCTGCCGGCCTCCAAGCAGTATTCTCTAGCTTAAGACAACACTGCCCATCACCGGACAGTGAGCTGGAGAGGCTCCTAGGAAGAGAAAATCTAAAGGCATCATGCTGGATTCGAAACCGACAGCTCCGCGTTGCTAGTCCAGCGCGCTACCACTGAGCTAATCCCTTCTTTACGCCAATTAACTGGGGACGGAGACTCTAGTTTGTATACTGTGTTTGTCCTTGTCTCTAAAGAGTAGAGAGTGTGTAGTGTAAGTGTATTGTGTACTGATCTGACAAAGTGCATGAAATACTGAGCTGTGGGAACCCGCGAGGTCGCTACTCCCCAAGTAATTGCAGGCAATAGGTACCCCTTGCGGGCTTAATCAAGGGATAAATAATTTTTGCTTGTCTCTAACAAAGATGGGCTGACAATTTAGACAGGCAATGGTACAGCGGCACTCTATTGCGAATGCAAAGAGCCATTTTGTGCTCTGTAATAATGGCCTCATCAAAACGACACCATCCACGATCTCCTTACCGGTGTTCGCTGGTGTGTTGCCGCTTGATCTCCTCGTAGAGATGAGGAGGGCCCTTACCCATAAGTATAAGAAAGGGGGATTGATTGTCCTTGATGGTGAGGAACTGTCCGGTCGACACCTTCTGCCCTTGCAAAGAAAAAGATCCGAGAATACGAAATTGGGAAGTGGCAAAGACGCTGGGATGAAGCAGAAAAAGGGAGAACCACATATGATTTCTTCACGAACTTGACTGTCGATTCGATGGCTGGAGCTATCCCAAACCGTAACGCAATATTTCACCGGCTACGGGGAGTTCAATTCTAAACTCCATGAGCTGGGTTTGAAAAATTCCCCGAATTGCGAATGCGGTGAACGGGGCACAGTGCATCACGTTCTCTTCTGATGTCCTCTCCTTGAGAGGCAAGAATCCATATGGAATTCGGCCTGAAAAGGAGGGGAGAGAACTGACCGGGAGATTGCAAAGAGTTGATGAAAAGTTAAAAAAGAGCTATGAATTTTAAAGACTTTGTTGAGTTTGCTCGCGAAGTAGCGGTAATGCGAAGGACTAGACGGATAAGAAGAGGACTAGACGAATATGTAGGCAAGGCTAAGTGACCATAGGCACCTGTCTTGGCGTTACGTGCTAGTTACGGTGGCCAGGTGTATGCTCTAATTTTGAATTTAGTGACCTGAGAGAAATTGGAACATCTCTGTTGTCATCTAATGTTTTTCATGTGATTTGCAGAAGTTGCGACTATGGTATTCTTTAGATCAGTTGCATTATCTAGTTCAGTATGGTATAAATCCATAATCATGTTATCTGGAGTATATTATAAATAAGATGATATTAATGTCTTGCCTTCCAAATGCATAACATGTTAGGGATCAGATTTTGTTCTGAATTGGGTAGATAATTATAAGACTCTTTTCTATTGTATTCCACTCATTTTGCTATCCATGTTGCTTCACTTAAGTAAGAGATATTCCCTCTTGCAACTACACCTATAATAATTCTTGTTGTACTCAGAATTGGAATTTGGGGTAATTTCTCCTGCAAGCAATATCGTTTTACCATATAATTCTATTTCATTGTATTCATGCATTGAGTATCAGAAATAAACTCACAAGCAGTGGCGGGAGGTGGACAAATGCCTTTTTGTATCTCCAAAAGGGGAAAAAAAAAAAGAACTGAACTTGTTTGTATTTCTAAATAGTAAATTACATAAACGTAATGAAAATTGTTAAAAATTACAGTTTCGACATTGCACACTTAAAAATTGGAATTATTCAATAAACTGGCACTGCTATCTATTGCAGTGTCTAAAATCAGTTACGGTCCAACATTCATTTGCACTTGTCACTGCACGCAATAAATGAATCTAGCTGTGCCGCTACTTTATGAAGGCTTATTGAAGAATTTAGTCAATGCACAAATTGAACAAATAATATTTTTAATGAAGCATATTTTTTTTTATTTTATACATTTGTAAATTTACTTATTAATAAATTGGTGATGATTGGGAAAAAATAATTTATTATTATTGTATATGCAGAACATTTTCGCCGGCTATCAGTACTCAGAAACATACATACAACTTTGGACAAATCGCCGTAGATACCTAATATTTATTATTCTTGTTTACGATAATAGTATAAAATGGCTCTTCCTAGGTAATCAATTAAGTATATTGCAATCTAACGATGTTCACACTTTTAAAAGGAAACATGAAAAAAAAGAAGGAGAAATTATGAAAATACCATGACCGTGTCTAAATAAGTTATCAAAACAAGTTTCACAATTCTATAGATTCATTTCTATTAATTTATTTTTATTTTTCGCAATATTATTTCCTGTTTTTAATAAACAAACTTGTTATGTTTTTGTCATTCTTATAATTATTTTATTTGAAACTTAATATATTTAGTGTAATAATTGCACATATTTTATAGTTATAAATATATTTAATATTTCTTTGAGATAATTAGATTCAGTATTCTGCGAAAATACTCGATAATACTGTTTTCCAAAGTGGTCTTACCATTGTCGTATTTATGTTAGAAGAGTGTTAAATGTTTGTTTAGTAGGGGAAGCTTTAAATATAAACATACTTCCACCAGTAGATCTCTTGGGTATTAGTGTTTGTAAGCATAGAATATAATTGTCCATAAAGCGTCAAAGTATGTGTGTGTGGGTAAGTGAGAGCTGAAGTTGGTTTATGGGTACAGATAATATTAAAATTACATTAATGAAAAATAAAAAATGTTGCCAGTTAAAAGTTGTTCATCGTGAGGAGCGATTGTTTTGAAGTCGTCGTATTAATGTAGTTGAACATTTTGTTGTTATCTTTTCCCTTCTATGAGTACCCGGCAAAAGGGGGAGGGGGGAGGGGATGATATAGTGCTACTACTGCTTTTCTAATTAGGACAAGAATTAATTATGAAACCACATTGGGTCCTTTTGTTTTATCCTGTATTACATTTCCAAGTTGTTATACGTTCTCTGCTAGTAGTTAATTCAAGTGGTGTAGTAAAACTAAATATTAGTAGGTGATAATTAATTTAAAGTTTGTTTTGAATATTTCAAACACGTGTATCTCTTCATTAATTGTATTCTTTTTGTAAATTTTTAAATTATATTGCACTCAAATATGATTCTCATTTTATTTACTGAGTATTAATCGGATTTCAATCGTTTTCATAATATTTAAAGGGAAATCAGTAACTGCTGGAATTGGAGCCTAGTAACGACACATGGGTAGAATATGCCTAGACGAGGTTAAACAATAAATTTGACTGTTCCCATTTATTTGATTTTTTTTTTTTTTAATATTTCGCGGTTTTCTTTAAACTAAGTGTTATAGCTATGTTTATGTACATCTTTTATTTGAAACATTTTTATTTAAATAAATTTTGGGAAAAATTTATTTTTAAAAACACTTTAAGTTTAGCTTTAAATTACATTTGACCATAGTCAAACAATCAACCATCGTAACAATCATCATATGAAGGAACATATTAAATCCATGGTCTTATCATTTTGCTAAGATTTTGTATAAAATCGATCAACGAAATTTGCGATTTTTTACTGAATGTTTTTTTTTTTTTTTTTCGGTTTTTCGCGTTTTTATCAAGAAAGCGGCGCATCTACAATTTTCTTTGAACTAGATATACTAACTACCAAATTTATAAGCTTATTAACTTTTCAGTGATTTTTTTTTCCGAAATAGGTTGCTTCATTTTATGGACATCGATCAGTTTCGTAACGCCTCGTTTGTTTTTGGTAATATATAATTTACACTTCCACTGCCAAGATAATGTAGAATCATTTAAAAACTTGATAAATTGCACGTTGTATACAAAAGTAAGTATACATAGTAGCGAACAAATTCGTTCACCTAATGTTTAACGTGCTAACAAATGTTACCGAACAGGGTCGTTTGTTTTTGGTAATATATAATTTACATTTCCACTGCCAAGATAATGTAGAATCATTTAAAAACTTGATGAATTGCACTTTGTATACAAAAGTAAGTACACATAGTAGCGAACAAAATTCGTTCGCCTAATGTTTAACGTGCTAACAAATGCTAACCGAACGTGTTCGTTTGGTTTTGGTAAGATTCGCTCACATCAAAGGAAATTCGGAAGGAATTCGTTCGGTTTTAAAGCATATGTTTGTCGAATGTGGAATTATTCACAGCGTTCGCTATAGTTTACTTATCTTTACTGTTTATAGATTTTCCTCGATTTGTTGGAAATATTTTTCTGGGGAAATGTGACGTCGCATTTTCCCAAATTGTACTTTACAATTCCACTATCTATTAATAATACTAAGGAGAATTCAATATGTTATAGTAATCAAAAAAATTGGTACATATAGCTTTTGCATTTGTGATACTCTGTTCAGTGATAACCTGAAAATAACTTCCTTTGGGTTATAGAAGGAGGAAGCTCACAATCGACGCTACCAGCACATTTATTCAGCTCTTTAACAATTTCATAATAATAATTATTAGAAAAGTCAAGATACAGTATTTATTGCACACAAAAATAAAGAAAAGAATTTGTATTTATTACAAATTATGTTCATTACTTTATAAGAACGCTTTTTTTTTTATGTTATTAACAACATTCCTTAGCCAATCAACTGGAACTGAACAGTTCGTTTAGGAACTCAGTAATTTATTATTCGTTTTTCATTTCAGTATTTAACAGTTATAGAGGATCATTTATTTTGTGCACCTACTGTATGTTATTATTAGATAATTAGACGAAACATATCAGAATTTTAACTTTATGGAAGATAATTTTATCTATGTTTCCCCCATTAACTTCAAGTAGTATTGCGAGAAAATATGCAATTTTTTGAAATTTTCTCGAAATTGAGTTTTTACCAGCAATAAATGTTTTGAAGTCTCCTTTGTACGAAATATATGTTTTTAGCGAATACTCTGTGTGTGTGTGTGTGTGTGTCAGTATTTCGCGATTTTTCTCGATAACAGTTCCAATGATATTCTTTAATCTTTTTATAATATCTAAACACATAACTACCTATCACTTTTATTTTAAACATTTTCTGGGGAAAATGAATTTTTTGGGAAATCTAGAGAAACAGTGACGTTAAGGTTTCCTCTGAAGTACCACTTCAATACAGTGTATGATTCTAATATCTACATTGTATTAATATATTCTTTAGAAGATTTTTCCACGAATTTTTGAGATTCTGGGAAGAAATAATAATAATAATAATAAACTTTATTGGCTTATAACTGTTACATTGTTGCCAAGAGTTGAGAAAGTAACATAAAGTAAATAGCAATTATTACCTAATTAAGTGAAAATATATAATGATAACATCAATACATAAAATAGCAACCTCTATCTTACAAATACGAAATAAAAATATCATTTCACTCTCAATAAACAAAAAATCAGTAATGACACATAATTGATATTGTAGAGATACATAAGATACTAAAAAAAATAATTAATCTTCAAAAACATAATCTTTAAAATATTTTTAGGATTAAAGTAGTTTAAAGAAGAATAACACAGATTTTATTTTTATAAAGGTGACCAAGCCACCACGCTCTGCCAGGATCTGTGTTTTTCGCTGCCAAGACCCAGTAAGGTTCATAAGTGTCCAAAAAAACGAAGAAAATGTAAAGTGTTGTAAAGCCAGGGCTCAGAGATACAGATAATATCAGCTTGAATCAGTTTTTCAATTTCCAAAGGAGTTAGTGTATACATGGACTTAAGGCCGCGAGCATTTCAGAAAATAATTTTTACTTCCCTTGGAAATTTTATATGTTTTTTGAGCGAGGGGGGGTTTGAAGGTTTCGGCCTCTTTATTTCCCTCTTTCTAGATGTTTTCTTTTCTTCAGGTGAATCAGCTATTTCAGCCCCAACATCGGATTCGGCTAGTGTAGAATTTTCTGCAGATAAAGAGAATTTTGATAAGTCCCACTCTCCCCTTATAATAATCCCTTTTTAATTGAGGAAACTTGATCTTTTAATTTTGTAACATTATCTTCCAATATAGATATTTTAATTATTTAAATTTATCTGAAGGTCGTTAATGCTTTTTATAATACTATCTGTTTCAAACTTACTTTCAGATTTTAGAGATTTCATTTCTTCATTTAAATTATCAAGTTTGTTTAAAACAATCGTATAGAAGTTCTCCTCCCTGCCACAAGGTTTACTACTATCGGTAGGAGTAGAGCCCTCTCTTAGGGACGCTTTACTACCACTAGGGACTACGAGCCATTCTCTAACCAAATCCCTCCGTGTGTTTACTTGGACATTATCATTTGGCATCTTTAAACAAAAATACACAATTTTTCCTTTAGAATTTCGAAATGGAAAGCTTTAATCACAATTTGACAAAGAACAACTATCACCAGTCTGTAGAAAATATTTTACTGAACAGATTTATGTAAAGTTAACATCAAACTTTTCAACAAACCACTAAAAATTCACTGAATTCACAGAGCACAAATACTACGTGTGTACAGTTCCAATGCTACTTTACGACTCAGGTTCTGGGAAATGCAACATTAGGCTTTCTCCTGCTGTAGCACTTCAATAACATATTAAATATTAAAAGTTGAAATGCTAAAATGCACACATACGAGGAATGTCCAGTAAGTAAGTGTACTGAATTTTTGTAGGTTACAAAAATTTTTATTTGAACAAAAAAATTACCTGGTTACATTAGTACATGTGTAAGCTATTTTTCGACATAGTCACCATTCCTCTCAATGCAGGTAGTGAACCGAGGTATTAATTTTTTGATGCTTTCCTCGAAGTAGTTTCCCGCCAACCCCTTCGTCCACTTCTCCACCTCCACTCGGTTGAAAACCTTTTTCCACCCATGTCAGGGAGGTAAAGAGATGGTAATCTGAAGGTGCTAGGTCAGGGGAATGCGCGGGATGGTTCAGGACATCCCATTTAAACGAGGCAAGCAGTGTGTGGTCTGGCATTGTCGTGCAGCAGGCAGAATCCCTTTGTCAGCATGCCTCTCCTTTTGTTCTGAATCGCCCTCCGCAATTTTTTTAGGGTCTCACAGTATCTTGCAGAGTTGATGGTCTCCCCTTGAGCCATATATTCAATTAAAATTATGCCTTGACAGTCCCAAAACACGGATGCCATGATTTTCATGGCTGAAATTGTGGTTTTGAACTTTTTGGCGGGGGGTGATGAGGTGTGACGCCACTGTTGAGACTGTCTTTTGGTTTCAGGTGTGTGGTGTGCAACCCAAGTTTCATCTCCAATAATGATGGAGCGGAGAAATTCATCTCCATGGAGTTTGTAGCGTCTCAAAAACTCTTGCCCGACCTTGAATATTTCACACTTGGCGGGAGATTGGATTGACATTTTTCACGAAACGTATTGTCGCGTCGACAGTTCTTAACGTACTGACTTCGAACCGGTCTCATTGCGGAGGGGAGGAATCAGGCTACACGTCTCTGTAGCCAATATGTTGAAAACAAAATCCCTCCGGCCGTGAGAGCACACTTACTTTCTGGACATGCCTCGTATTAAACATTCCTATCACATTTACTGAAAATTTCAGGCTTTTGAGACATCTGAGGATGTGTGGACCTCTAAATTGTCATTTCTATTATTTATGGGAATTGCAAGAATTAATGTCTGGCACTGTTTTTACATAAGCCACATTCAGTAGTTAGCTTCTAACATCAACAAGAAATTATAAATTTTCCCCCTGTATTGCTCTTTTTATGAAATGTTGCGGGGCAAATAAATTACACCATATTTTTATTTAAGTTTTATTTAAGAATTTTAAGTCATTTTATATTAAGCAGATTTAGGAGCAGATTCTGTGTATGTTTAATCGAATAGAATCGTTGATAGAATTATACTTATTTAAATAAATTCACGTGGAACAAGCATCAGTTCTATTATTAATCATTTTTATATAAAATTTTATCTATATATAATTTGAAGAAAATTCAGTATGCCATTTATTTTATTTTTATGCCTTCCTCTAAAAATACCATTTTAGTTCTCAATATTTACAATGAAAAAAAAAATCAAAAATCGAAAATTTACGATATTTTTCTTACAACAAGTTTAAACTCTGCTGGGCATTTAAAATAATGAGAGTTTTTATAATGCTTAATGAGACAATAAGCCATAGTGGGGAAATTAAAAAAACCAGTTAGTTATTAATATTGTAAACATTTTAGAATAATTCCATTAGAAAATAATGTACATATATAATATAATCTTTAAAATCTATTACAACTGGCTGACCTTATAGAAGCCATACATTATAATGTTGTGCATGGTTCTATGAACATTTATGTAAAATTTATGAGGTTTTGTGTGAATATATATGCGTTTGTTTTAGTGTCTTCTAAATGCAAATTATTAATATATATATATATTTCTGCTCTCTACTACAACAAGCTTACTAAAATCCTATTAAAACCGTTCATTTATATATACTACAAGGAAAATTAAAGGAAAAATTACTTTATGCAGATAAAATAAGAGATATGTTTAATTTAAATAATTAGATTAGTTTAAACAGATGTATATTTAAGAAACCATAAAATAAATAGTCTAGCTATTATTATTGAATTAAATGAGATCCACGTTGGGGGAAAAAATAAATAACCCTAGTAAATACAATTTACTGTATACTGTAGATTGTTTGTTATTTGTTTTAGTTCTAACTGTATTGTTAGTAGTTCCAGCCAGTTGAGTGTTTTTATATTTAATGTTGGGGCCTCCCCCAGTATAATTTTCCGTTCACACTTGGCTGAAAATCTTGACCGTTAGCCATAATTCTATGGTGAATACTTGGCAATACTGTATAGTTAATTTAAAAAAAAAATATAAAAACAAACTGAATTGCCTCTAAGGAACTGTGTCGGCTATTATTTTCCTTTTTTTTTGATTGGATTAAAATCTAATAAGATTTATTACTAGTGCTTAATTGTACGTGACCTTCTTTGTTGCTAACCTTGTTACCTTCCACTTCTGATCAAAACTTTTCAAACCTTCCATTTTTCACATAACAGTGTTTGTTAAATATTATTGACCAGGCTTCAAGTATTTATTAAAATTAATTTTTTGGTATAACGGATTTTATAAGTTTTTAAAAAAACTTTTGAACTATATATTACTTGCTCTGACTGGGTGTAGTTATTAGAGAAAGTTTTGTGATTGTTGCGCCAGAAATATATGTATTTTTGTGCCCTGAATAGAAAAAATAATTTTTCCCACACTCCTCTGCTTTCCTTCTATTCCAGCGTCCTCTACCTTTTTTCTCTTGTATGTATTAGTAATGGTGTTTGGGTCCGTGATCTCAAAAATATAACACCCTCCAAATCGCTCGCAGAAGGGGAGGGCAAACCCTACGCTATCCAAAGCCTCCCCGGGCCCATATAGCTAACACCCCCAAATCGCTCAGGAAGTTTAAACTTGATGTTTTATTTTGGAATCAGCGTATTTGTTTTCTTGGTTTTTCTCCATTTTTCTAGGAAATTAATGCTTTTTCTTCAAACTTGGTAAACTGGTAAACTAGCTAGACATGTGTAAGAGGGCCTATCTCTTTTATTTGATTTTTTTTTTAATGGAAAATTTATTTTTTCTAGGAATTTTGTTCGAAAAAATAAGGAGCTAGTTTCCCTTTATGCATCATCATTTTAAAGTAATATATGCTTCAACCATCTTATCATATTCAGCATAATTAAATGCGTTTTTGAAATAAATTTATTTACTTTAATTATTCCCGATTTTCTTTAAACTTGATATGTTAACTACACATACGTTACAAGATAATCCAATGAAGGGACCTCTATGCAATTGAAATTTCGTGTGGCATAAATTATAATAATTAAAAAACAAACAGTTTTATTAACTTTTTTCCTTGTATCGGCATAGTTCATTGACCCTAATTTTAGACTACTCGATATTAGTCTTAATTCTAAATAATGAAAAACGCTATAAACATACCTATACCAGCTAATGGCTACTCAATATTTGTCTCTTTTCTAATAATTATGATTAAAATTTGTCTCAGTATTGCTCCCCTCCCCCCAATGCATTCTGGTTTAAAATCTGTAGCTATACACTAATCTGTGACTTTATACTTTTAATTTAAGGCGCGCGCCAACTTCTAAAGTCATTGGTGCCCGGAGCCTTCTCAGTGCACTGCCGGCCTCCGGACAGTGTTCTCTCGTTACAGACAACACTGTCCCTCACCGGATAGTGAGCTGTAGAGGCTCCTAGGAAGAGAAAATCTAAGGGCAGCACTGCTGGGCTCGAACCCGGGACCTCCGCGTTGGAGTACAGTGCGCCAAGCACTGAACTAATCCCTTCCCTTATATACTCTTTATACAGCCAATTAAATACTTACGCAACTCAAACGTTAGAATCATTCTCTGTAGGTACACTCTCAAAGTTCCTAAACAATTGTTTCAATGGCTGTAGCTCGTCAATTTTGTGGGAAATAAAATATCTTCATAGATTCTTAGATAGTTCTACAAAGTATTAAACATAATATTTCTTGTTTGGACATAATCTGTCTTGTGCAGCTATGATCCACACACCGCATGGTTTGGTCCTTAACTTGCTTATATCAGTCACTGCGTGTTTACTAATTTTATAAAACTATTAAGAATTATTAATATTGTTAAACGAAAATTAAATATTTTTATTTTTAATAAACTGGCAAAACTTTCAATATTCACATTCTTTAATTTGTTTTTGTGGTAAAAATCATTCAGGATATGTTGGAATTATATCTCGTACAAGACGTTGTATTCAATAGCCACAATAACAAGAATTTTGTTATTGCACATCGATGGCAGTTTTTCTGTAATATTAATTGTAAGTAATCTGTTTAAGTAAGCACTGGTCATCATGCAATTTATAAGGTGAATAGTCTCTTGAGTTATTTCTATATGCTCGACAACAAATTATAACCCACTTTTATCTAGTTGGAAGTGCTTGCGGTAGTATCATGTTGGAAATATTTGGTCTTTCTCTGCAATTACTAGGCCCTCTCTTGATGACGATGATTGTTATTGTTATTTTTATTTGCGAATGAGGCGCATCAGCATCTGAGAAGTAGTGTGGTCAGTGCACTGCAGAACTTTGGGTTCAGTGTTCTCTCGTTACAGAACTGCCTATCACCACACAGTGAGCTATAGAGACTGCTAGGGTGGCCAAATATATGGGTTGGAGTCGAACTCGGGAATTCAGTGGTCCAAATCAAGTGCGCTAATCTCAACCATAATGATGATGATGAGGATTATTATTATTATTATTGTTATAATTTTTGAAGTTGAAATAAAAATTTAAAATGTTAATTAATGTTCCTCTATTAAATTAGTGAGGATTATTTTTATAATTATGGGTATAATAATTGTGACTAATTCCTCAATTATTATCATTTGATTTAAAATGGTTTTCAAATCGTCAGGCCTTAAAATTATAATGAGAGGTTTATACGGCAATGGCCAAAGGAGTTTTTATAGAAAAAAGAATTCTTTGTTGCTCTACGTTTCGGGTACCATTGGTTCCTTCTTCAGGAGTTCTTTAGGGGATAGGAGTGAGGTATTAGGGTAGGAGAGGAGTGTACGTTGAGATTGAAAATTTTCAATTATCAATTTTATTATGTAGTCTCACAGGGACGGTTTCGAGTCCAGCTCGACACTAAAGTATCGAATCCATGCGTGTGATACAATAAAATAAAATGATAAAAATACTGAGGAGTTAGTCACAGTTATTATATAGCCATCTTTAGTTAATGATAAATTAATTTAAATTTTAATTTAAATTTTGAATCTTGTATAATATATGCGATACATATATGTATAGTACATTAGCAGATGCTTGTAGGATGACATCCTCATGTTATTCATCCGCAACAGATGTGAATTACATTACAAGTCGCCACATGACCTCGATTTCATTGGCCACCAGCAGAAATTTTCTTCAAACCCATTTTCTATATTGCCTCTTTCATGAGGAAACTTTATTGCCGTTTTTTCAGAATTCATTGTACACTTGTTGTGTCTAATCAATTGGTTTTAATGATATAATGAAATATTTTTTTAATTTGCATGTTTTTTTATTGCTCTGATTGTTCATTTTCAATAATGCAATAGGTAATTGGCCATTGTTTATAGGCCATTTTGTATTTTTTTTTATAAAAATTTATTTGGTATTAGTTGAAAATTATCTGTTGAAAAAAATTAACTATTATAATACAAATTGTTAATCTCTAATAGTAGTAAAGGGTGTAGTTTCTATCAGTTACTGTTTTTTATGTATTGTTTACGAACTAGACTCATATATAAAAAAAAAAAAAAAAAACCATCGCGCGGAAGTATGACGCCGTTATAATTGTAAAAGGTATACCATTGATTTGCATGGGTGTAATAACCGTCCATTCTACTTCACTGCCTCCACCAGTTATAATACTTTATAACTAACAACTTTGTTTATTGTGTTTTATTATTACATTCCACTCATAAATGTGTATGTGGATGGTTTTAGTTTATTTTTCCATCCTATTTTTTTTTGTATTTGCTTTTCAAAATTTATTAAATGGTTTCAGTAAAGGTGATTATAAACATGTTAGAAACTTGTTTTGAACTGTTGTCGTCTGTTTGATGTGTTCGTCTGAGACGTCTATTCAATCAATACTTGGCAGTCAGCTTTAAACCTTCCATATCCTCAGCAAACCTGTTTTCAGTTTTTTTGCTCGTAAAAGGTGAAAAACAAAAGAAGAAAAAAAAGTCTAGAAATCCTCTAAATAGGTTTTAGTTTTTAAATCCTCTGAAGCGACGTAAAAGTGCCGAATAATTTCGCCAGATTGGCGAGTATCATCAGTCTAGATTACTGTAAGATTTCTCTATATTTAATTGTGGCTATCATATTTAAAAATTTGTCTTCCTTTGCAATATTGTTGACCAATGCTATATATTGCATTGTTGTGCAGAATTCATTTTGTTATTTTGTTGTAATATTTACCATTGATAATAATCTTTTTTCGCGCAAATAATTTAGATATAAAACATTAGTGAAATTTAGTCCACTTTTCAAGGTAAGCTGCAGCTATAAGGAAGAATTTCTTAAAAAAAAAGGAGAACATTCTTAGGTGGAGATATTCCTTCGAGATATGTATCCACAATTTTTTAACTGGGCATAAAGTGAATCTAAAAAACCTCAAATTAAAATGAAAATAAGTAAATCAAAAATAAAAAACTTCTCATTTTTTTAGTCAAGCCTTGTACCAGGAGACCGCGTCTCCCCCCCCCCCCCTTTAATCATGCTGCTTTTAAAATAGTAAGAAATTAAAAAGCTTGAAAAAGCAGAATTACAGATACATCCAATATTTATCTAATAAACTCATTTTCATACCTATTAATGAACAGTTGCTATTAGTTTATCAATTTTCAAGCGAAGTACATAATTTTACCAACTCCTGGCTTCCTTTTAGTGTTATTATCGGAAACTTTGTCTACACTAACTTTGTTTGTCTATACCTTTAACTAAGTTAAAACTTCATTCTGTTAACAAACTTTATCTGTTTTATATAACCAATCGCCGTATTTTTGCTTTTGTAGGGATTTTTTTTTGTAATGCTAATATTTTAGGGGTTGAGTTGGCAAATCCTAAGCAGCTTCACATTTAATAGAATATAAATAATATTATTTTACGCTATCCATGTCTGCAGAGAATTTTGGCCTTGCAATTAGTATTTCTTTCACCATTTTAGATAGTTTTTTTTTAAATACCTCGCCAAGGAATTGTCCATCTATTCTAGTATCGGGACTTCCAACAGAATATAGACCAAATTAGGCCTAGGTGGGCCCACTGTTCTACCCGTTGTTTCTTTCACTACAGCTCTGTATCATTAATATGTCCAATTTCTGTTTTCAGAGCATTTCAATCTCAAATTCGGCGCCAAATTAGAAATCGGTATTCGGTTAAAAACAAATTGGTCGTAAATTTACTGGAGTCCGAAGAGAATCAAACCCTGACCACTCCGCTCGTCCAAAGATGAAAGTAGGCTCTCAGCAAGGCAATTCGAAAAACATTATCCTAACAGAAATTAGAATACCTAAGACAACCAAATTTTTGTAGACCTTCATTTTGGTTGGAAAAAATGTAGACTTTCATTTTTACGTAAATAATTAGTAAATCAGGGAAGGTAATAGCTAAAGTGGTTAGCGTACTGGACTCCCACGCGGAGGACCCGGGTTCGAGCCCAGCTGTGCTACCTTTAGACTTTTTTCTCCCTAGGAGCCTCTACAGCTCACTGTTCCGGTGATGGACAGTGTTGTCTGTAATGAGAGAACACTGTCCGGAGGCCGGTAGCGCACTGAGAAGGCTCCGGGCGCCAATGACCATAGATGTTGAAGCGCCTTAAATTAAAAAAAATTAAAAAAAAAATTAGTAAATCTGGTAAAAACTCAAATTTCTAAAAATTTGTCGCGATGAAATAATTTATTTTTAAACAATAAGATAAAGTATAAATCTGTTTACCAATGTTTTCTAACTTAGTTTCATTCTTTTACCACTAAGTTTCAACGTCATCATTTAATATTGATTCCTCGTCTTAAAAGAAAGAGAGAGACAGATACATTTCTGTTTGAAAACTAATCATTGAATTTTCCTAATTCTTGTTTATTTATTCTGTTTTGGTTTTAAAGACACTGATTGTGATGTTGCAATAATTAATTTGATGTCCAGCGAGGAAAATGAAATTAAAATAGAGTAGAAATATGTAGTATGCAACAGTCAGTTCTAATTGGTTCCAAAAGATTTTTTCTGAAATATTTACTCCAATTAGCTGCAGCAAGAAGATTTTGGAAGTATTGTCAAGTTCTTCCAAATAGTTAGAAAAGAATCTAATCTTTTATATGTATCTTAACAACTTTTTCGCCAAGGTTCTGTGGGAACACTAGGATTATTAAGTTTGCTCAAAATATCGTTTGAGTAGAATGTACAATTCTACCACCACTTTATACCATCAGAAGCATTGTTAGAATTCCAAATTTGAAGGAAGTGCGTCTTTACAGATGAATTTTTGGAATTTTCTCACTAAACAGATAAAAACATCTAACTTATTTGGAATATTTTTCCGAAATAAAATGGCTTCTAGGTAGTTTTGACGAATCTGCCACATTAAATTTAATTTTTTTTTTTCAATATTATTGGCGTTCTCTTTTGGACTAGAATATTTTACGTACGTGTTGGATAAGTACGTGTCCCCCTCCCCCCCATATGTACGCTAGGACTAATGAGTAAAATTTGAAGCTTTAAGAAAATTTGGCATTATATATATATATATACGTGTATATATATATGAACAGGAGTAAGAGAAAGTCGGTGTGAGTGTTTCACTCCAGATATTTATTCTGCTTTCATTTTATTTTTTTTAATCAATAAAATTCTTCACTTACTTTTTATTAAGTTATTCTTATTGTGGGACAGAAGTTTCGTGTTCAGATGGTAATTTTTCTCTCGTTAATTATTACTATTACATTCGTTTTGTTTTGTAATATTTCGTGTAATAGGTTATTACATATTTTAATATTGTTTTTCTCTCTTCTTTTTTTTTTTTTTGTGAAATTTAATTAAGTAATAATAATAATAATAATATTTATTTTTGAAAAAGTAATTTACATTGGATAATATATACAAAATATACTAGCAACGGCTTTAGCCGTCTGCCAGAGTTCACTGCAAAAGTAATTAATTATTTTCTTCTTGTAACTAAACAAATTAAACTACAAATAGATAAATCAAACCAGTAAAATAAAATAAAAAGGTAAAAAAAAAATATCAAATAAATAAATAATTAATCCAAAAGTATAAATGAAATAAAGAGTTATTTAAAAAAACAATAATTACATACAAATATACAAAAATGAAAATCACGCCTAGAAAATACAAACTAATTGAGATATAAAAAGGGTATTAAAAAACAAAAAAAAACAAAAAAAGAGAAAAAAAAGAAAGAGAGAGAAAAAAAAATAAGGCTATACAAAAACTAATTAGAGTCAGATATCCAACTATACCTAACCTTCCAGGCATGGCGGGCGAACTGGAGCAAAGGGCGAGGATGTTCTTGGCCTGATAAAAAAGAAACTACATCAGCTCTCGAGAGAATGTGCTTATTAAAATAAAGTAAACGAAATTCTGCAAAAAGGGGGCATTCTTCAAGGAAATGATACATATCTTTCGGCCTACCAGAAGTACAAAGTTGACACCTTTCCAGATCAGAGTCACTTTCGAGCCAAGATCTGAAATTCATGTATAAAAGTTCACCCCTTAGTTTAAATAACCAGCGCACTTCATTGAAGGAAAGATCGTGCGATAATGAGGCTGTAACCTGGTCCCTATACTCACTTAATAGAAACCTATATAAAAGGAATCTATTTGAAACAACCGCACGACTCACAAACTGTTGGAGATGAGCTACACAAATCTAGTAAGATCTCGTTAAAAATGAAAAAATTTTCACCCACTCATGCCGAAAATATTTGGAGAGAAAACTTACTGGCAGACAGCGAAATCAAATGAAACTAAAATTCATTTAGATGAATTTTAATAATTAGAGACATGCGCATTAAATGGGGTTTTTTAATTAAGTAAATTGACCACTTTTCATTATCAAAGAATGTCTACCCCATTTTTCTTGTCTTCTTATTTACTGATTGAATTATTATTATGTTTTGTAATTAATTATTTATGTATATATTTGGCTTTCATTTTGCTTTCAGCTTTTCTTTAAATGATTTTGTTGATAATTGCCTAAACAGAGTTTTAATAAAAGTAAAAGTTAAAATAGAAAATGCGGGGGGAGGCCCCTGTAATGGGATCCGGAATCATTAAAAGATTCGTGAGGATCCGAAGAACCTAGTTACTCACTACCTAGGCCAGACTAGTGAGGGAGATTATATATATATACAGCCGAGCACAGTTAGAATAACAGTGTCAAACATCAATCTATTTACTTTCTAGTTACTCAACCAGTCTGTCTCTCTCTTTATCATTCTCACGCTACCTTATTCTCTAAGTTCTATTTACAGTGTAAAGTCCTAGGTATGTGTTTCCTATTCATTATACAGTGTTCAGCACATCTACTAGTTTATTTCTTCTTCTTTTCATTCTCACCTTCTCACATCCATTATAGCCCCCTGTAATGGTACCGCAAAGATAATGCATCCACAGCAGAGAGAAGAGAGATCCTCTCTGGTTAACAGAGACTACTGTCTGACTTAGGCAGGCTAGAGTGGGAGAACCTGTGTATATAAGCCAGTGGGAATCTATCTAGAGAATATCTATCAGATACAACCATACAACTGTACATCGCATCGTGTCATATCTTTACTCACACCATTCATTCTGTCATTTTCATTCTAAAGTCCAGTGCAGTTAGTGTAAACTAAGCTACATTATATTAGTGTCTTCATCGTTCATTTAATCAAACCTAATTTCTCTCCTCAACAACTCCATTATATCCCCATAGAAAATAAATATTTTGTTTATATGGTTTTTTTTTTCTTTAACCACGTTTTTTGTTATTGTATACGATGAGAAGACTTAAATTATTCGCTTTCAAAATTCAAGAAATGAAAAAAAAATTTCCAAAAGCAATAATTGATTTAACAAACAAAATTACTAATCTTCAAGTTTTCAACTTTATTTATTATTACCTATATTTTTAGTAATTCAATTAAAAAAAGGAAAGAAAGAAAAACAAAATCGTTTTTTTGTAAAACATATGAACTCCAGTTGCGCCGGATTTCCACTTGCATGATTCGTTCTACTGTGTTTCTAAAAGGAATATTTTAGCATATAAAACACATCTGTGTGCGTGTGCCTTGTTCCAGCACCATATTTCTATATTGTATTTCCTCTATATTTTATTTTTAACAATTTTGTTTTCAAAACGAAAAATTAGATAAACGAAACTTTTCCACATATATATAAGTGATTTTTGAATAGTATTTGAGTACAACTTATTTTACTATAATATATACTTGTATAACATATCAAGTGATAGTATTATATTATACAGTGCGTGTAAATATGCATTACATTTACTGTAGAAAATGTAAAGTATTCACCAGTTATAAAAAACTATCATTCATAGATATTATTTTGTACTTAGGGATAATATTATATTTTATTGTTAGAAAAATTTGTGTACAATTGAAGTTGTGATAAAAAAAAAATAATAAGCGCCATGTTTCATGAAAGTGCTTTCAATAGAATATGTTTTTTTTTTGGCAAAATAAAACAATTTGTTGAATTAGTCTGTGATTACTAGCAATTTCTGCTGCCACTTACTTTCGTTGATGATATTGACATATCTGTATATTCTTTTCATCAGATCGTTTTTCAATATATATATCAATATATTTTAAAATAAAATAAATAATATAAATATAAATATAATATAATATATCAATAATAATATATTAATAAAAATATATATATAATAATTAAAATAATATATTAATAATAATAATAATAATAATAATAATAATAATAATTAATAATATATATATATAAATAAAATTATCATGTATATATATTTCCAGTCTCATTAGTCTCCAGGCTCCTCCTTTTGGAACACATGATGTAATTAGTTGTTTATTAAACTAGTTAAATTTATACCTTCATTGAATAATAATAATATACTTGATTAAAAAACACAAAATGTAAAACGTAAACATTCGTAAAACGTAAACATAAACGTCTATAGCAAAACGTAAACACAAGTATATACGGCTTGGGAAACCTGTCAGCCGGAGGTTGATGTTAAAACAAAACCAATTTAAATCCAAATACTAATTGAACCAACAAGCTTCATATTACTAAAAACAATTAGTGACATCAATCAAAATGCAATACAATGCACAAAAGTAAATTAATTTAAGGAATTAATGCAATAAAAATTAAATGAAGAGATAAACTTTTATCGAAATTGCATAAATCAAAGAATAGTATAAAAAAACAACAAAAAAATCTTATGGTTAATAAATAAATTGCAATGATACCAAATTAAGTTATATGATGAACATTAAACAACAATTAAAAATTAAATTCCTACATCAACTGAAAACGTAGCACCAAGCAGACCTGGCGAAATTTATGAGACCATGGACAGTCCAGGGCATTTAAATAATTCAGTGAAGGTCACAGTGAAGGTATACGGGCACCCAAATAACGTAATCAAAATTCCGTTAGTATAGGGCAGACTGTGAGAAAGTGAACGATATCTTCTCTACTAGCATTTAAATTGCATAGAGAACACGTCTGGACATTCCTCTCCAGCCAAGGAGTGTGATTCAGGTATAAAAGTTCATCATTTAGCTTAAAAAGCCATCGCAAATGCTGAAGCAGCGTGTATGTCATATCATCATCGGGCCGTTCAAAGGAAAATAGCTTTTTATTCATATCCAACTGTCCATAATGTGAAAATCTAACGGATGCCCTAGCCGACGCAGTAACTTCCTCCCGATGAACCATTCTAATCCTGGCTGATCTCCTCTCCAGCACCCCCAGTCAGTAATAGAGGGGCTAAACACACAGTCATATTTGTCCGCCAACCTTATCCAACTACCATACCAGTAAGCTTTCCAATAAGCCAATAAGCTAATTTTTCAACAGACAGTAATTGAAAAGCATCCTAAAAGTAAACAACAACAGCAAATCCACACCCGTCTCCACTTAGAGCATATAATTGGGGATTATACTAGGCAGTGAATGCAGTTTTTTAACAAAAAATCTCACTTGAAGAATGAGAAAATGTCACACTAGGACTTTCTCGTACTGCAGTTCCATAGATTTAAGCGAAGAACTTTCTTAAACTTATAATTTGTATTAAATATTTACTCACCTTCAGTTTGTTATCAATGAGAGAAGTGAAACTTAATAAAAAGACCTTTTTGGCGGAAAGCATAACCTTCTCCCTCCCCCGCCTAAAACTTCTTTAAATGAACTTTCTTGGACAAAAGATTCAAACAAAAGTGATGTAAGTCTTAATATTCAAAGTTAATGAAACAAATTTATAATAAAATCGGTCGGAGTTTTTTTGGGAGAAAACGATAAAAAAAACAAAAACGGAAAACTGTTGCGATGGATGCAAGAAATATAAAAATATATTTAATTTGAAAAATAAATCAAAATATGTGACATTCCCTTGCAAAAGGACATTTCAGATAGAAGACCACTATTGTCTTTTAGAGTTCATGAACTTGATAGCATTGTGTACCCCTTCTTCTCACAGGGGAAGATTTGAAATAACAATTAGAAGACATTCCTTCGGAACAGTTGGTTGTAGAGACCGAAGCAGAACACTTGGTTTTCGCTCTCTTAGCATCAGTGCATATTAATAAGTTAGTAATTTATTTGCAAATACTTGGAGTTACTATTTTAATAGGATATATTTATTAATAAGTTAGCAGTGGTGACTACTTTCTTATTTCTGATACTTCACTCTCTTAAACATATATACTTAGAAGCCCCTTTACAAAACCGCTCACGCCACAAGCACCACAACACATCCACACCAAATACATTTCACTGTTAAGTAAAAACGCACTTCCGGTCAATTAATTTTTGTTCAAACTTGGAATTTTGACAGCATATTTAATTCTAATTAATATTATTTAAGTGATTGAGTTGTTTTTTTTTTTTGTTTTTTTTAATTTAAGGCGTCTCACCATCTATGGTCATTTGCGCCCGGAGCCTTGTCAGTGGACTGCCGGCCTTCGGACAGTGTTCTCCCGTTGCAGACAACACTGTCCATCACCGGACAGTGAGCTGTAGGGGCTCCTAGGAAGAGAAAATCTAAGGGTAGCACGGCTGGATTCGAACCCGTGATCTCCGCGTTGCTAGTCCAGCGCGCTACCACTGAGCTAATCCCTTCCCTAATTGAGTTGTATAATAAACTAAAATTAGCACATTAGAGGAAAACATCCCCCCCCACTCCAAAAAGTCCCCCTTAAATTAATTTTCTCGGAGAAATGTTTCAAATTAAAGGTTGTAACTCCTTATGTGTGCAGTTGATTTGCTAAGTTTAAAGAAAATAGCAAAACATTAAATCCATTCAGTAAAGAGGTAGTTACGATGATGGTTGAGAAATTTTGACGGATAACTTCCTATCGGATCCCATGGTGATACCTAAATGGAATATCAAGTTTGAACTTTCTGTGATTTTCCGTTTTTGCGCTCTGCTGTACACACACACACACACACACACACACACACACACACACACAACCTTGTTCTAAAATTTTTTTGGGCCCAGGAGCTCAAAATGTATATTTCCTGTGAAAACCTTTATCGAAAATTTGATGCGTTAATAGTACTACTATAGTTGTTGTGGTTGGTTCCGCAGAGCTGGAAAGCATCAGAGATACTTTCCGTGATAGCCTGCTTCTTTTTGTGGTCATTGACTGGTTTCGGGCGTTCGCCCATCATGAGGATGTTTTTGTCAAACAGTGTAATAACATAGATTTGCACAGAGCATATACTATACAGTTGATCTAAATCTATACTATCTTACGATCATTCAGCTCGGATTCTATCATTTCTTATCAGTAACTATTTCACAGTGGCCCAAGGCTTACACTTTCGTGTTATTTCAATCTGTTATAAATTAATGAATAGTAATAATAAGATGTGTATGGGTAAATAATTATCAAAGTAACAAAAATATTGTTTATTATCTCCTTCAAGAAATATTGTTTAAGTTATACTTCCAACTCATTGATGTTTCCATTTAAAAAGGGAACAACGTCCTTAAAGGACCGAAACATGTGTTTTCCCATTCAGGTAGCAACATCCCTCTTAACCTAGTTCCGTCATAACAAAGACTTTTGAAATCCAGGGTATCAACTGCATTTGTTCTGTGCAAGTCTATGTTATTACACTGTTTGACAAAATCACCTGATGATGGGCGAACGCCCGAAAGTGGTCGATGACCACAAAAAGTAGCAGGCTATCTTGGAAAATTTCTCTGACGCAATACTTACTCTTACTTAATAACAGTAAGAGAAAGTAAAAAATTTATTTACTATCAAGGATTACTGCTTATCCTGCACTGCACTACAACCATTACAGTACCACAGCAGCTCTGCAGTCATCTTTTACTGCCCCTAAATCAGTCCTACATCATCTTAATTTCATTAAATAATGGTAGTATTTGGGGCATATCCATGTTCCCAAACTCTCAGATCTCAAATGTTGTGCAAATAGCATTGCTTGTATTCCAGATAAAATATTTAAATTGGAATCTATTTTGCTGATTCAAAAGATTACAAACTTTACTCACTACACAAACTTAACCACACAAAACTATCTCACTTACTCAGAAAAACTCACCATTCAATACTGTACTGATACCCTGACACCTATTTAAACAATAATAATAATAATAATATTATTAAGGAATATAAGGAATAATATATGAGGAATAATAATAATAAGGAATATGTTCTTTTTAACCGGCAACTAACATCAACCAGACTGGCTTCGCCAATGTCCAAATTGTTATTATCGCATCTCTGTTACTAATGTGATATTACTTGTAATTTATATTTTATTGCAAGTAATAGGGTGGTGTTAAGTGTTTCTTTATCTGAAAATGTTAAAAGTAAATTATTTGTTTCAAATAATGGACTAACTATTCATGTATAAAAAGATTGTTCGGAATTCCAAAAATTGAAAATAATGTTTGTAATTGCATTTGAAAAATTGAACAGGAAGAGGATTCTAGAGTATAGTATTCATTAAATCTTATTTATTTTTAATGTTGACTTTAGCAGAAATAAAGTAAATACCAAGTGTTTATTCAAAATTAAATTTTAAAGCAACTAATTAGATGTATACATTTTAACAATTTAACAAACCTTAAAGAGCGAGTAAGTGTGTACTAAAGAATAACGGCAATGTTCTTTAACAGTATTAGATAACGTATTTGCATAGCTTGAAGAAAATTTCGAAATATTTAGCTTAATCAGATTAAACCATGGAGCAGATAGTATGAGGGTTTGGCTGGCTTTTATTTCATTAACACAGTAAACGGCCGTCCGTCTAGTAGACTACAATATAACGTGATTATTGTTTCTTTTTTTCCATCTTATTATCCAATTATTATGGGATAATTCTTGGTAATAATTTCCATTAAATAGTTAACCGGTTATGATATGCGTGTACGACCTTAATATTACAGCATTTCAAGTCATTCTCTATGTAAGAAACTCGATCTTTATGTCAAGGATAGTACACTTGGACAGCTTCATTACTACCTCTTCAACTGTATCTTATAGAAGTATAATGATATAACAACCGCGGGGTTGCTGTGTGAGTAAATTTCGTGACTTTTTTTTTAGACGAAGTTGTAAGATAATCGCATTATCAGTGATGGTGGAAAGGAATGTTTCATCTTTTTTGCTATAATTTTCTATACTTTTTTGCCTTCCATGAAATCTGTATTAATGATAACATAAAGGGCGTTATTGTTTGCACCTGCCATTAGTAAAGTAATGTAATGGCGTGCTGAATGAGTTCCAAGCTGGATTCAGAGAAAACTACTCTACTATTGATAATATATTTACCCTTGTAAACCTGGTTAGGTTGAAGCTTAGTGTCAAGGAGGACAAAGAGTATGCTTTCTTCGTGGATTTCTCCGCCGCGTTCGATACCGTTGATCGGTATTCTTTAATTTTGAAACTTTTACAATTTGAGGGTTTCCACTAAGGTTATTCAGTCCATTGAGGGTTTGCTGACGGATCCTGTTCGATCGGTTTGATGTTGGGAGAGAAGAAACACTGAATTCGAAATAAAGATGGGCGTAAGGCAAGGCTGCCTACTCAGTCCGCTCCTCTTCTCATTGTTTATCAATGATATAGAGGAATGTCTAGATGGGGGAGGAATTGTAGTAGGTTCAAAGAAAATAAAGATCTTAGCCTATGGCGACGACATAGTGCTTCTTTCTTCTGAACCGCAATTGATGCAGTTCACTGCCCCATGATTAACTGCCTGGCTAGTTATACTGCTTTGTGGAATTTAAAAATTAATATGAGCAAATCTAAGATTATGGTCTTTATGAATGGAGGAAAACTGGCAAAAAATGACAGATGGTTTTTTTTAATAAGGAAAAGATAGAAATTGTTAATAACTATAATTAGTGGGGGATAACCTTGTCTTCTAAATTAACCTTTCGTACCCATCTAAAAGAAAAGCTATCTAAAGCGAAACAGGGTCTGAACACCCTGTGCAAACATTTTATTGAAAATAATAATATAAATTATCATTCAAAACTCAGGCTTTTTAATACGGTCAGCCGCTCCAGTTATGGAGCTCAAGTTTGGGGTTGGTTTTCCATGATGAACCGGAAAAGTTATTTCGCTTTTTTATTAAAAGGTTGTTTGGGTTACTTACCGATGTTTACTCCATCCGCATTCATCTATAACGAAGTTGGTTTCTCCCCATTTTCACGCATACTTTCAAATTACATTGTAATTACATCCTCAAAGTTTTTGGCATGCCGGATGGTAGATTCCCTAAAATTGTTGCTACACATATTGTTGAGAAAAAGCTATATTGGTTTAATGATATCTTGAATCTTATGGATCAGTGTAAAATAAATTTGGTAATCAGTTTAAATAATATAGATAGATGAAGTGATATATTTGGGCAGTTGCAAAAAAGGCTCAACTTAGACTTCAAAGTGCAGTATGCTTTTATCCTTTTAAAATACGAAGCTTATCCTTTATAGAGAGAGCTCAAGTTTGATCTTGGGAATAATCATTACTTGATGTGCAATCTGCCTTTGGAACATACGCGTTGGCTAATGAAGACTCGTGGAGGTATCGAAGTTAGTGAGCTTTGCTCCGTATCAAAAAGCCGAATGTGAACCATTTCAACTGTGTAACGATATTGTAGCTGACCGAATATATCACTTCATAGCAAATTGTAAGAGACTCTCTGGAATTAGGTATTTAATTCCAACCCTGAATAATGGCCACTACCTTGGCCAGCTGCAGCTCTCTGCAGAGGAAGTACTGGCCTGTTTGAATGGTCGTAACTGGGTCTCCATTGTTAATTATATTAAAGTAGCATATATTCATGTTCAAAATTATTAATGGTAATAATCCTTTCATTTAATTGATGGTATATAGTTAATTGATGTATAATTTTTCGACTCCACCGACGGTCTGTGACCACGGTTGGCGTCTTTGGAAGTACAATTATTTCTTTTTTTCACTATTTGTTTAGTATATTATTTATAATAAAGACTATTAATATGGAAATATGCATATTTATTATTTCTTAATTTATTCATGTATTATTATGATCCTCGTACTGCTGAAAAAGTTAGTGGGGGAGGAGTACTGCTGAAGGTCCGATTTTCGAAATTCTATTTTTATGGGAACTGTTTTTTTATATCCCCCATAAGGGTAAAAAAGAGAGTAAAATACCTCTTCCATCACTGCTCAATCTCACTTTGTGTGTGTGTGTGTGTATATTGGTTTGTATGTTTGTTTGAGTGTTTTGAGTAGAGCTTCTCCCTACCCTGAAAAATCTGTAAAATAACGAAACTTCTTGTTCGGACGATGATAACGCCATGATCACGAAGAGGGGATCTGTATAAGAAGCTTACTGACAAATCGTTTAATCGAAAAACTGTTTTACCAAGTTTTGTTTGTTTTAATTTTAAATTTGGTTTACTCACTATATAAACACATAATCTCATTAAGTAATGCCTATTTTATTTAGGCTTGTTTATTAACGCCCGACTACAAAATTACGAGACGTGAATGGCGGGGGGAGGGGGCAGAACACCATGTTTTTCGTAGGTCTACGAACTAGGGATCTCCTTGTTAAAATTCATATGTTCATAACCATTCTACCATACCAAACCAACCCTTTTATATATACATACGCACTAATCTGTACGATTCTATCTGGGAGAGTGTATTATTATATATTATATCTTTCTGAGGTTTGGGATGCTGAACATAGTAGTGTAGTTGAAAGAGGCCAGATTCGTTATGTTAAGCAATTGTTATGCCTTTCTAAAACGACACCGGACGACTCCTTTGTTAGGCTCGAAACAGGAAGAATACATACAGAATTCAAAATATTTAAAAGGATGTTGGGATGGTGGCGATTGCTAATTCGGATGTCAGATTTTCGGTTACCAAAAATGTGTTACCTTAGGCTACTTGAGCTAAATCATTTTAAGATGCCATTCAATTGGGTGCTGAGTCTTAGAAAATATTTAAATTGTATCGGTGCTGATTTCGTTTGGCAAGCTCTAAAGCGGGGAAATACTTTCAGATAATTATAATGCTTTACTGGAATCGTTCAAGAACAATTTGTATAGTACGGATATAGAGTTCGTATTGAATAACCGGTATAATCTCCTCTACAGAAATCTTTGTAGCTTCAGTCTTAAAGAAATTTATCTCCAGTATAATGTGAACATTAACATGTTAAGACTAATTGTTCAATTACGATTAGTATACAAAAAAAAATGTACCATATATTTGAATAGAAGCAAATATTTGTTTGACTCACAAAATATTTTGTAAATTTTGTACATTCAATGCAACAAATGATTTAATACATGCGATTATAATGTGTCCTGCTTATGCGAATCGCAGGAAATTGTATATAAATAAGTATTTAACACACGATAATGAAAATGAGAATTTCATAAACTTATTTACATTTACAGAATTAGATATTTATTCTGTTTTTATATATTTCAAATAAGGGATGTCTTAAGTTAATTATTTTCTATATTTAACATGCATTCTGGTAATTATTTGATTTTTTTGTTTGTTTGATTTTTATTCTTATTTCTTCTTAATGTGTTTTGGGAAAAGGGTAATTACTTGAGGAATGAAATTTATCGTTTGTTTTTTTCTTTTCTTTTTTTTTTTTTGATGTTTTATTTATTATTTGTAATTATATCTAAGGTTACTATTAAGGTCAACTACCCTCTGTATACCTTTAAAAGGTGCAAACAGTTGTAAAAATAAATAAAGAAATAAATAATATATACATACACATAGTATATGATGTTTTATAGAGTAGTCACTTTTATTATCCGGGAAAATTGACTTAAGAAGGTATTAGGGAGGTGTTGATATTAAAGCTTTTAACAAAAGTGCTATTTCTACATGGACGATACACTGCAAATATTATAAGGGCAATTAAATGTTGGAAAATCCCATATATAAGTATATTTTTTTTTACTGGAAGATACGAATGTGGTGAGAGAAACTCGCGTGTGGGTTTCACAGGATATATGTTTCATTTGTTTTTAAATAGATATTTTGAAAACATACATACGAGTAACAACGTAACAAGTAATAAAGTTTAAGGCTATCTTATAAACTAACTAAATTTTAGAGTTTAGAAAACATGTGTGAAGATTTATTAAATTTGGGGCAACTTTTGTTAGGTATATTATTCTGTGAATGATTTAGTAAGGGTTTAAATGTTAGCATAAAGAGAGAGAGAGAGAGAGAGTAAAGTTAGATAACACACCAAGTTTCACTATCTCTCTCTCTTACTACAAAATTTGGTTGTGTACACTGATAAGAAATATTATTTCACTTTATTATATCTTATGGGGGATTTACCTGTGTGTTGTAAGATAAACGCAGATTAAAAAAAAAAAAAAATTTATAAAATATTATTTAAAAATAAAAAAATTCAACCTAGATTTCTAAATACTAAAGCATATCTGATGTCAGTATTAGTAAAAGTTAATATAAACGGAATCTAAACTTAATAAAAAGTTTATTTTGAAGGAAGAATGACCTCCCATTTCCTCAAGAACCCCTCTAAATACAATTTTTTCGAACAATGGTATAAACAAAAGTGATAGGTAGAGACCTCTATAGTCAGTGATAAGTAGTATGGTATAGTTAGTGAATCAAGTTAATAACTAAACCGCAAAAACTGCAAAAAATTGTTCAGGATTGTTTTTTCAAACTCGGAATTTTGGCAATACGTTTAATACTCATTAATATTAAATAGATGACAGAAATAGTATAATAAACTGAAATGGCCCCTTTAAAGTACAGCAAACCTTACCCTCCCCCCAAATCCACCTTAAATGAATTTTGACGGGAAAATATTTCATATAAAAGTAATAGGCCTACATGTATGTAGTGTATATGTAGCTTTTTTTACAAAAAAATATTGGAGCCATTTGGGGAAAATCTGGACAAATGCATTCAATAGAATAATAGTACTTCCAATTCAGAAATTTTGATAGATTACTTCCCCTTCGGATTCCATTCAAACGGAATATCAAGCCTAAATTTCTTGCGATTTTTTGATTTTTGAGCTATGCTGTTCACAAACACACAAAAGATTGAGGAGACCATTCTTCAAGTTCAGGTAGTACTGCCCCCTTACATGTTCTCTTCCTTGGAGTTCTCTACAGTTGTCCATCACTGTCGGTGATGGGTTGTCTGTAATAAAAGAAAACTGTCTGGAGGCTAGAGATTAAAGATGTTGACGTGGATAAATAATAATACTAATAATAATAATAATAATTAAAACTTTTCCCACGGAGGACCGGGTTCGAGTTCAGATGTGCTACCCTTAGATTTGTTCTTCTTAGGAGCCTCTTCAGCTCACTGTCCGGTGATGGTGACATGTAATTGGTGTGCTGTGTAGTTGTAGTGGTAATAGTAGCTTGTAGCGTGAGCGGTATTGTAAAGGGCTTGTGAGTATATATGTTAAAGAGAGAAGTACCAGAAATAATCAAGAGATCACCACTATTTTTAAAATAGATATATTTTCTAAGTGAATTTAAGTACTTTTCAATATCACAGTAATATGCTTTTATTAATACACTGAAACTAGCTATGTTTTAACTTATGGCTGGCACTGATGCTAAAATAGCGATTCCTGAATCAAGTGTTCTGATTGAATGTCTGGTTCAGACTGTTCTTCTTTTAAAGCAGAATATAGACTGTCTTGAAAGAATGCCTTCTCTTGTTAGTACAAATCTTCCCCTGTGAGAAGGGGGTGAAAAGACAAAGCTACCAAAGTTCTGTGAACTCTAAAAGCCAAAACTAACCAGGTCCTTTGATCTGTAACTGAAGTCTTCTACCTGTGTCTACCCTTTTTGCCAGCGAATGTTAGATTTTTCTGGATATTTTTCAAATAAAATATATTTGACAATATATTTCTGGCATCCATCACAATGGACAGTGTTGCCTGTAACGAAAGAACACTGTCCGGATTCCGGCAGTGTACTGAGAAGGCTTCGGGCGCCAATGACCATAGATGTTGACGCGCCTTAAATTAAAAAATATAAATAAACACTTTTGTTTACGTCATTTAGTAGACCACACAATGTCTATTTCTGGCGAAAACTCGAAAAGACTCGAAAGTACAATCTGCTGTGAAACACTCACACTACTTTTTCTTATTATTGCAAAGTTCGGATTTTTTTTTCTAAATGTTTATAAGCTAACTGAACTGGCACTATAGAAGGAAAGCCTCACGTCTGAGCCCTGAAATTAAATAATTCCTGAAAAATGTTGCAAATAATTGAAACAGGTTTAAATGTGTGTTATTATAAATGCCAAAATATACTAAAATATTGCGAGTTTTTCTTTGTTTTTTTTGAGAAAATTGCAGAAACTTGATTATCCGCGTAATATATATAATCAGTAGGACTATACAGTATTTTGAAATAGTACTTAGGTACGAAATCGAGGTTACTGTCTCATGTTTCCCATGTATGTTTATGTTTTGTGAAAAGCACAATTCGGCCAAGTATAATCACAGGAATAAACTTTATATTCTGTACGATTTCACCAGGGGATCCAAAAGGAAGCTAGCTGTTGGTCAAAATCGCCCATCCACTCAATCGAATGGATTTGTCATTTATTTTCTTTTTTGTATGATTTTTTTCGAAAATGGCTCCAAAATTTTTTTTGTATTATGCGTATTACACACACATGTAAGGCTATCACTTTTAGTTGATGTAGGTGAAATGATGTTAGAGAGATTCAGGGAGAGAGAGAGGGGGGAATGACGTTAGTCTTTCCTGCAGACTATCTCTTTATGATTAAGGTAAACAACTGCCACCTATATGTTTATGGGAATTAATTACTCATATGAAAGCAATCATATTTATTAGAAACTTGTTCCCAGGAAAAAGTATTTTAGGTGGTCACTCGTGGGTGTAGGGAAGTTTATTTTTAAGTTACATAATTGTGTAGGTGTTTTTCATCACTCAGGATTTTTTTTCTTTTTATATTTTACAATTTATGGACAAAATTTATGACTTTCTTGATATCGCTAATTCTGGACAAGCTCCTTAATTGCATTGTTTTTAGTTTCATCGTAATCATGGCGGTCATAAGTAACCATTGTTTAGTTAAACTACTAAAAGTTCAGATTAAAGAGAAAACAGACAAAGATAAACCTTTTAAAAGCTTTTCTCAGTATTCCTTTCAAAAACTTTTCATTTAGAATGTGTTTTTTTTTCTTTTCTTTTTATTTTTACTTTCTTTCCAAATAGTAACTTCTTTTCTAAAAAGTTTCAACTTTTCGATAGTTTTCAATCTATATGTATGTCTTTTTGTATCAGTAAAGTTCTTGATTCAATGTGTAGTAAACTCTGTTAACACTATAGTAAATCACCATTAATTTTATGTTCCATTCATTTCTTCTGGCTCTTGTTAAATTTTATTATATAAAAGAATCTAATATAACTTCGTTTTTGTTTTGCCTCTTTTCAGTTTGTTTTTCTATTTCTTTTACTTTGTTGTTTGTATCGCTTATTTATTTTTACTGCTTTAATTTTGGTTTTTCTACTTCGAATCAAGATTGTTTAATTTAATTAATGCTCTGATTAAGGAAGATGTTCCGACGAGGAGTGACTGTGCTCTGTATTAAGGCGTTTGCAATTTTATTTTTTCTTTTAATTTAATAATTACTTTGTAAAAAAAAAAAAAAAATCTGGTTTGAATACTATTATTAATACAATTATTTATAAAATGACATAAATTTGAGGTGACAGAGGGAACAACTATCTACACTGGCAGTTACTTAGACCTCCTAGATTACACTGTAGTTAAGAAGAGAGCGCCAATTCTTTCTGGAAGAAAAAATATTTCGAATAGAGTGGTAGAGTTAGCTAACAAGCTTGGAGCAAGTTATCGTAACATTTTGGAAAGAAGAATCCCTTTTCTTAGTAGAAAATATTCCTAAAGATTTCTGAAGAATGAATCCATCATACTAGGATGATGTAAACCGAAAGGTAATATCTTCTTGTATTTCTCTTCTTTCATAAGCATTCACTGTCTCTGTTTTGTCATAAGCTCACGTTCGTAGGACATTTTGATTAAAGATTTTTCAGATGCAATTATATCTTGTTGGTTGTTAATTGCAGCAATAATAGTAGAGGAAATTCGGCTGCACTAACGCTCTAGTTTTCTTAAACGTGGACGAATTTTAGCCATAATCGTGTACCAATGTTTAGCACAAAATGCTGTCAATACTATTATTCCTGTAGTTAGAGTTTCAGAGTTCCCGCCGAATATAAACACAAATAAATTATATATACTACCTACTTTTTGACATGAAACAGAAACAAAACAAAAAAAATACTGATATATATATATATATATATATATATAAATGCACTCAGACAATTGAAAATATATCTGCATTATAGTTTTAGGGTCAGACGTGTTCTAGTTTCCAAAGTAATTGCCCTTATTTCACTGAATATACCTCTTGTTCACCGCTGTCTCTGTTAGCGGTGGCGATTGTAATTTGCACAATTGAATAATAAATTTATAACAGTTAAAAGGAATATTTCTATGCTACTTCTTTTTGAAGGAAAACTTTAATAATGGCAAGGCAGATACCACATTCAGAATTTATCTAAAAGTTTCATTATTTATCATAAATTTCAACCCCATTTAAATTCAAAAGAAGAGAAAGAAACATTTTATTTATTTATCTATGACAAAGTGATGCTGTGCAGTATAAATTGAGATGCTAGAAACACAGCACAGCTTATAGATCACTCATCATAGATAATGCAAATATATACATTTTAAATCGGAATAACAACAATAAAGTTAAAAATATTGTTATTATTATTTTTTTTTAAATTTAAGGCGCCTCAACATCTATGGTCATTGGTGGTACCCGGAGCCTTCTCAGTGCACTGCCGGCCTACGGACAGTGTCCTCTCATTACAGACAACACTGACAATCACCGGACAGTGAGCTGTAGAGGCTTCCACGAAGAAAAATCTAAGGGCACCACAGCTGGGCTCGAACCCGGGTCCTCCGCGTGGGAGTCCAGTGCGCTAACCACTGAGCTAATCCCTTCCCTACTTAAAGGTATATTACTTTAACAAGGTTTAAAAATTTTCAATTATAAACAGGAAGTCTGTAGATAAAATTAAACAAGTTCATAAAAAAAAAAAAAGATTTAAAAATAAATAACGTAAAATAAGAAAAAGTTAAATCAATAAATAGATACAAACGAGAAATAAAGGTTCTCTCAATGTCCGTATATGTGATTATTTATTATCCCGAAAGAATCTATAAGGATAGATTCAGTGAGGTAAGACATATTCTTCAGGTTGATACCAACCTCGTCGAAAAAAGTGCAAACTCTTCTTGGCACCCCTAGCTCTGAACCAAAGTCCGCCTAGAGAAATCTCCTTACCCCAAACGCTTCCCTGTATTTCTTCTGGTAGTAGTCGATACAATCAGTATAAAAAGCCGAAGCATAATTCTGCATTTAAATCGATTTTAAATGTAAAGCCAGTCGCTCAAGCATTCGACAGGGTTTGGCATCCGTGTAAGGGGTCCTACCCTCTCAACTTATACCTAATTCCCCTTCCGAGATATTTTGTCCACACACACACACACAAAATTGATCTCAAAACATTTATATCTGATGAAAACTCTTATTTCAAAAATTTGAAACGATTGTAATATTTCCTCTTACCAGGAATAAGAGAAAGTAAAAAGCATAGAGTTATATATGTGGATGGGTCCGCAATGCTGGATAACATCTGGTATTTTATCCGCCGTAGCATGCATATTTATATTATTCAACGTTGCAGTGAACTTGGTGAATTTGCTATGACGATGGATGAAAATCTGAAACTGGTGAGGAACAATATAAATATACATGCTACGCCGGATAAAATACCAGTTAGAGTTATATAATTCCAATATTCTGTCCTCAACATTAAGTGGTGTTCAGGGTAATCAACTCACACGGAAAAAGCCTAAGAAGTCTTAGGTTCAGTTTTAAATAAAGTAGAATTAAACAAAAATAATGCCGTAAAAACACTTCAGCCATTTCTGAACAGATTTTTGATTGTTAAATATGTGATTAGATTCGCAGTATTGTATAATAACTGAGGTTTTCTCCATTCTTGCATGCTTCTTCTCATTGGTTCTCACGGTTTCGGTTTTTTCTCCAAATTTTGGTTCAAAGAAGTTTGTGTAAAGACTTTGACTTACAAAGTTTCTGTCACACTTTACACATTGATTTTGATTATACTTGTCTAGGGAAGAGTACGCAATTTAGAAAATTATGTAAGATTATGACCGGAATAGCAGACTTTTTTCCAATTATAATTCAGGTTTTGGATTTTCTTCCATATTTATGGAAAGTCTGATACATTAACAACTTTAAATGAGGACAAAATATAAACATAATATTACACTAATGTTAAAGTCAATTTCCTATATTTCATAAACTTAACACTTTCGCTAAACAAACCAAGCATAAAAAATAGAAATATACAACATGTAATTAAAGAAACGAAAAAAATACACTTTTGTGTTTAGTAATGTGAAGTCTATGATACTTGTTTTATTGTACAATCTTACATTTTTACAAGTTTATTATTATATAAACAAATTATAAAGAATAAATTGTATTTTTTTTTTTTGAACAGGGGAAAATTACCTTTGCAAGTTATTAAAACACATGACAATACTACATAATCTAGAAGCGACATGTTGGTGGGACATGGAAAACATACAACGGGCGAAATTTTTGTGTAAGAAAATTATAATTAATATAAGTGAAAACTTGTAGACATGAGAGCCGAGCCATCTCTGCCATTCACTTAATGGATAATGTGATTCACACCTCAAAATCTCAGGAGGAGAATAAAAATTCTCTTACTATCTTTTGAAATTTCCTGGAGAGCTTTCATTAATGTTTCCTACCTTGATCTGATATTATGGGAAATACTAATCTTTATTGAAATCAGTCCTCGGGATATGTACAAGTACACATCGAGTACATAACTTTTCACTGATAGCCAAATTGTGGTATTAGTTTATGCCAGTTGGTTTTTGCTTTCGTGCTAGATTGCCATTTTCCTTTTCTTTACTTTCTATCAAAAATTTCGTTTATTGAATTTCTATATTTGTCAAACATATTTGTGTCTATTATTTTTTTCTGTTGTGGAACAGTTTTATATTATACAAATTGTAAACATTGTTTTTTATGCAGCCATAGGAATGCTGTGTCATTTTTGCTTAGTGCAACTGAAAGTATTTTGTTATTTTTAGGGTTTAGTGTACTGCAGCCTTGAAATCTTTTCCATGCACTTCGGCGGCTTCTGAGCAGTATTTTCTAGTTACAGACAACATTGACTACCCCCGGACAGTGAGCTGTAGAGGCTCCTAGTAAGAGAAAATCTTAGGTCAGCACTGCTACATTCGAACCTGGGTCCTGCGTGTGGGAAACCAGCTGAGCTAATCCCCTCCCTACTGAAAGCATTAATAATAATAATAAATTCTGAAGTAAAATTATTCTCATTATTTTTTAGGTTTTTGAGTATGTTATGATCCACTTCTCCTCTTTATATTGCACTGAGGCAAATCACTTTTGCGATAAAAAAAAAAAAAGAATCCATAAAAAAAAACACTTTTTTTTGAAAAATATTTAAAACAAAAAGTACATTGTTTGAACATTGTTTTTCAAGTTTAAGGAAAATCGTTTCGAGAATTTTTGGTGAAAATTGATTAAACCATTTTGATAAAATCTTTTGTTGGATCTAGAAATTTCAAGTATGATGTTCTTACAGTTTTTCGTATTTAATATTTGCTGTTCAACACTTTGAGAGATGGGAGGTGAGCGCAGTACTAAAACTTTGTTTTGTCTTTTAGGAACCTTAAGTATTTTCTCTATTTTAATAACTAGTTAAGAAGGAATGTATAAATGGATCATAGTACTGAAAAAAATCTTTATATTTTTTCCATTGATAGCCTGCTTCATTTTATTGCCATCAACCATTGTCGCTCCATTAGTCAGGCAATCGACCATTACTTTTAAACGGTCGTCCATTGACATTATATCTTGAAAAAAATATCTTACTGACCTCAGTTAAAACAGACAAATGTACACTTGTGAAATAAACGGTCTCCCCTCGAAGCCAGTCAAAGTTCAAGTAGCAAGTGAAAAGGAGAAATTCCTGGTATTTTCCAGCAATGACGCGGACTCGAATCACCCTCTCTGTTTAAAACGATATTACTTTTTATCCTTGAATAATAAATATTCAGTTATTCCCAACATGCCTGGACAATCAATTGATTTTTTTTCATTATTTCTTTCTTCTTTTTTTTCTGGATTACACACATGGACCGATTGCAACTTCAAATAATAATTCAGCTATTCTTGAAAGGAGAACTGGACAATCATTTCTTTAGGGATCTCTTAGTAGCACTCCGGCAGTTTATCCCTGTCAGCATTGACACTGACATACCGAACACTTACACTGCAAAAAAGATCTCATATGTGTGCGGGTAGCTGTAGTACTTGAGTTCAGCTCAGCGTGTCTCCATAGAGATTTCTAGTTCACCCCTTCACATACATACACTCACTACCACTTATCTATTTCTATACTTGAACAGCCTGGCTACATACAATGTACTAATCCAGACACGCAACGGAGTTACAATAGAACTTCAAGATTTGTAGGCACCCCTCACTAAAAACTGTATTTACAGTTAATTACAGTTATCTCAAGAATATTATGTGTTACTGACATGGAAAACTTCATTATTCATTGTTGACCACTAATATTTCCATTTAACATCCAAACTAAATCATACATTTTCTTACTGCTGCAAGAGAAAGTAATACGATCATGTCAAATTTTTCGAAATTAGACAGAAAAAAGGCGTTGACTAAGATGTAGTCACATCATTTTTCAGCTACGACTTGTGCTCTGCAAAATAATTGTGTCTGCTTGGGTATTATTCATAGTATTTATATACAGTGACTGTTTAACAGCAGTTCCCAAGGTTGAATATATTTCTATATTTACTTCTTTTTTTACCTTAAAATTTCCATTTCCGGTTTATATTGTGCCCATAACTTTAACTATTGATAGCTAATAGTTTTTGGGAGCAGCATGCAATTAATTTTTATCTACAAATTGATAACAGAAAATCCAAATATTTATTTATTGAATTTTCTATTCTACAATAATAGCTGTTTCTTAAAGATGAAGAAAAAATCTGGTGTGCAACTGTCACATGACTTACTCTTGCTGAAATTTGCATACTTGTAGTAGACTAATACTGTTCTAACATATAATTCTTATTAGATGTTTAATTGTCTTCACTTTACGTGAATGGGCGAATAAACTTTATAAACTACTTTTTTGAGGAAAGATAATGCTCCTGTCCCTTTCTTAATCTCTTCCTATTCTTGGAAAAACTTTCAAAAAAAAAGTGATAGGTCCCTGTATGTATTAGATTAGATTCTACCGGGGGAATTGGCTCTTCAGCCTACGCCATCGCGACACCCCAAGGATCTATTGTGGCACCCTCCTAGTTGGAGACCCTCCCCCGATTTTGTCCTTAGCCGGACTGTGGATTTGGGGGGTGGGGCTCCCAGGTGGTCAATCAGAGCACCCTCTCGAGTCCTGCTTGCCTTAAAAGACTTAATAGGTCCGAGAGAGGGCCCTGGCTGAGGCTTGTTGGCACCAGCTTCTCTTTACCAAAGAGGCGATACCTTGGCCAAACCAGCCCCTCGCACTGACATACCACATCCAGTGCCGTCTCCTCTTCTTCCTGACAAAACCTACACAGGCTATCCGTTGCCAGGTCCATGCGATGCATGTTCTTATTTAATCTACAATGGCCAGTGAGACGCCAACTGCTATCCTTATGGCCGCCCGGCCTAGTTGGAGTAATTCCGCAATTAGCTTGGGCGAGTGGCTATGGATAAACTTTTTCGCCTGCCTCTGGCCTGAAGTTTTGACCCACCATTCCCTTGATCGGTCCTGCATCCATGTCTTAATGGATGCACTTCTGAGGCATCTTGAGACGCCACAGAACGGCTCCGGCCCGATAAGTGCTCTCATTGAACCCTCCCGGGCCAGGCGGTCCGCCGCCTCATTGCCTCTGTAACCCGAATGCCCAGGTACCCAAACCAGGAAGACCTTATTATGGCTACTAATTTCCCTGAGTGCTCCTAGGCAGTCCCACACCAGCCTTGAGCTGATCTCCCACGAGTCAATTGCCCGCAGAGCAGCCTGGCTATCCGAATAAATGACGACTCTGGAGTTATACACTCCGCGTCTTCTTATTTCGGCGGCGCAGATAATAATCGCGACTAGCTCCGCCTGAAAAACCGTAGCTAGCCTTCCGATATTACATCTCGGATGAGCCCCGTACACGCCAGCTCCCACTCCATCTTCCATCTTGGACCCGTTCGTGTACCACATCGATTCGCCTGTAATAGGCCGCCCGTTCTTCCATGCCCCTCTGTCTAATATCAGAACGTTGAAGGGTTTATGGAAGTCGCATCGTACCTAGGAGTCATTATATCCGTAAGCAGACCCAAAATCGGGTCCGCCTTCAACTCCTCCCATAGGTCTTGGTAGTATGCCTTGGATAAATGGGAGCTTGTGCCACGACTGCTCTTGCAACGCCTTGGACGTAAATGTGGAGTGGCGGAAGGTTTAACAAGACCTCCAAGGCCGCAGTGGGGGTAGTCATCATAGCACCCGACGTACTCAGGCAAGCCAGCCTTTCCCTGTATGTATAGTTAGTATAAAAAGTTTAATGAAACCCGAAAATCGGCTATAATTTATGGAGAAAAGCGAAGAAAACTAAAAAAAAAAAAAAAAACCTGCCAATAAAGTCGCATATCCATCCAGTTAAGGAATTTACTTCAAACTCCGTATTTTGGCAACATATTTAATTTCCATTAATATTATATGGATATGATAGAATCGTTAGAGAAAATTAAAACAGCACTTTACAGTGAAGTTGTAGATCGTTATATCGTTATATAGTTGATTGTTTAAGAAAAAATCGTTTGAGCCGTTTTTGAGAAAATTACAAAAACTCAGTAAATTACCATTCATTAAAGTGGCACTTCCGGTTGCTCAAAATTTTCGTGTCTGATGTGGTGGCAGTACCTAAACGGAATACCAAGTTTGGGTTTCCAGCAACTTTTCATTTTTGAAATATTGTGTTCACACACAGACTATTTTCTAAAAACCCACTTTTTTTTGGATTCATGGGACCTCAAAACACTCTCGATACTTCTTCTCACTCATTGTAAGAGAAAAAAAAAAATCCACATCCATATTATTATTAATACATTTAATCCAATAAAACAACTCGGCAAGAAGAGTAGAAAGTGAGAGAAACTGTATTACTACACACACAAATAAAAATCTCCTCTAATTCTATTTTATGCCCACATTTTTTTTTGGTCTCCCTTTATATCTCATTCTTCTTGTATTTGTTTGCTTTTTAAGAAAATGTTCTTGCGGAATCTACCTTCCTACTGTAGCGCCACACACCTCACTCCTTAACCAACTGCTGTCTCTATTGTTCTCCTTTGTGTCAGATGAATAGAAATGTTTTTCCTTTCTTCTACCTTTTATTTTTCCTTCTTCATTTCTCTCATTCTAAGTTTTGTGTTATGTAGTTGTTTTTATGTTCTTCCAGACAGTATATATATATATATATATATATATTGTCACAAGAAATTTTTTCCACAGTTTCCTTTGTAATACCAATAGAGTTGTGAAAATTTCTTATTGTTACAACTTATAAATGAGATAATTATAAGAGCTATTTCGATACTTGTTTGTCCAATTCCATATTAGAGACTAATGGTTTCTTTTGATTAGGCTGAACGATTCTTTTTTTTGGAAGAACCAAACTAGAGAATTGTTTTCAAACGGAATGCATCAGATTCTTTCCATTCGCTTCTAATAATGTCTAGACTAATCAGTCTTTAAGTTACGTTAATGCCCCAAAATATTGTCATTCTACCAGCATGAATGTTGCTTCCGTAGTAGTCCTAGACACATATTTCCAAAATAACAGTACAAGACCAACTATTGACTCTTTAATTTATACTTTAATATTATTAATAAATCCCAGTAAGCGACTTAATGAAACTTTCGAGTCACGTCACAAGCTAAACAACGTTAACACAGCTGTCCTAGATGGAATAAGGCCAGATTTTACCTTTTAGCATTCAAAAGAAGAAATGGTGTTCCCTAGAATTTATGAGGAAGGCACTTATCTTATAAATCTTCATAAGTATTAAATATGAAACAGCGAGTACACACCAAGTCTGCAAGTTACTCGGCTGTACCATTGCCTTACTCTCCTCTCATCCTCTGTAAAAGCCCTTACATGATGTTTTGTACAAGTTTAATAATTATAAATTGTTCTAATTTAGTTAGTAAGTTAGTCTTAATTAGTGCACGTATTTAATCAACGCAAACATTACAATTAAAACCATGTAGCATTGTTAGTAAGTAACGTTACCATTAAATTGATTAAACTAACTATCTTGCAGTTAATTTTTTTCAAAGGTACTTCTTTTTACCAATAATTTCTGTCTAGGACAAACCATATCCAACTACTGAATATGTAAGAGTTTTGTGAACTTCTACAAGTGAGTTGATGAATTCAAAAGTGGTAGCAATAAGTGTGTCCGATTTGTAATGTAATGCCTAAGAATCGAGGTTTCAAGTCCATCACAGGAATCTCACATTGCAGCTTATAGAAAGATGCTATTAATAATGTAAAGCTTGCGATCCTAGAAAAACTATGTGATTAGTTCAGAGAAAGAGTGCTCCTATTCCAGATAATATTCTGTTGATCTCGCATTGGTAGATTTCTTTTTGTTTGATCCGCTTTGCTTGATCAGGGTATCATTACGTAGTTTCAAGTTTCACGGCAACCATGAAATGAAATAAATAAATGGCAAAACTAGCACACTTCAAAATAAGAATAAACCGCAAAAAAAAAAAAAAACTATTAGAGAGATGGGATATAAGTGAATAAATTTGTTAGGGGGAGATTATGTTGAACAAAACCGGCAGATTGGTGGATTTCGTTGAATACTCCACATTAAAACTACAACCATTTTTATCCTTACTCATTGAGTTGTTTTAGAGCTCCACATAGAATAAGTATTCTTTGTTTAGGGCAAGAAGTAGTCTTAAGAGTCCAAAATTTTAGACGGTTTAGTAGAACCGTCTTAAGAGTCCAAAATTTTTTTCATTCATAGTACTAAAAGTAATGCTTTTTTTAGATTTTAATAAAATTATTGATCACAAAACACTATTGCTGGGAGGAAATAACTCCCAAATAACAATTTAAAACAATAATAATTAATAATATATAATAATTAATAATATATAATAAAATAATCATTTTAAATTTTCTATGTACTTCTCTATTTTCCTCTATTCTCCTCTAATTTTCTACGTACTTCCTTATTACTGCCACTAAGCGGAAGTATTGCGAGCCTCTTCAATTTTCAAATTAAGTTTTCATTTAAAAGACGCGTTTATACGTTCCCCTGAGTCCGAAACAAATAGTCTCTGTTTTGTGTGTAGGTGAAAAGCATACTTCAAAAACGAACTTCAATAACGTCAAACATGACATTCCGTTTGGGTATCCACCTGGGAACCGACAGGAAGTTACTTATCAAAATTCCCCAACCGGAAGTATCACTTTAATGAATGGATTCTTTTTTGCAATTTTCTCAGAAAAAGCTACAACGATTTTCTTTAAAATTCTTATCGTTATTACACTAATGTAGTTCTATCACTTTTATTTGTCACATATTTCTGGGGAAATTCATTTTATATGGTTAATATTAAGCTTCCTTCTAATGTGCTACATCAGGACATTTGCATTGGGTCTTTTCCATCTCAATAATATTAATGGGAATTAAATATGCTGTTTAAATTCCGAGTTTGAAGAAAATGGATTGCCCGGAAGTGTGAATGTCCATAACTACTTTCTTTCCCCTTGATTTTCTCAACAAAGACAGAGTTTTGCTAAAATTTGGTAAACGAACTAATCATTTTCAAAAACCTTATCATTTTTGCTTGAAACGAAGAAAATTTACTAAGAAAGTTAGTTTTTTTGGGAGTTCTGGGGTAGGCAAGGCGTTACACTTCCCTTTAAAGTATCATATCAATTTGTTGTTCGGTTTCACCATGTATAAAAATGCGTTGTGCTTTCATAGAAGCGTTGCTAAAATTCCAAGTTTAAAGAAAATCAGTTGATCGTATTTCCTTGTTTCAAACCAATTTGGCCCCCCCCCCCCCACGATTTTCTCAATAAATATTAAACTCTGTGTACAAACTGCTCATTTGAAAGCCTATAACTTTTGTTTTAAACTTCATTACGAGAAAATTATTTTTAGGGGGTTTTGTAGGGCCTCAGTGTCTACAGAATTCCCCTAAAGGGTCATTTAAACGTCTAAAATGCCATGCATCATGGACTCGGTTCCCCCCACCTGTTTCAATATAAAAAGCAACTAAATATTTAGTAAAATTGCGCAGTTTTTAGAAAACTTTTCTATTTGAGCTACAAGAATTGCAGTAAAGATGGCTTCAAACCAGATGTTTTTTATAATATATTTTAAAGAGTAACGTGATATATTTAAATAATAAAACTTCATTATAACGGTATCCATTAAAACATTTAATCCGTTCTGTCGTCTTTTGGTTAAAAACAAGGTTTTATTAGTGAAATTCTACGTAAGAAAGATGAAGTTCATCGTATATGTAAGCTCCAAGTTAAATTGAAGTTTGAAGAAGCTTATATACCATATACTGGTATATGGTTTTAGTAATTTCACCTTTGGGTATTAAACCTTCGTTACTATTATACTTAACTTGTATTCTTGCTTTCCCTTCTGCCTTTTCTCCGTGTTGGTACATATATAACTATAATAATATATTTAATATAAAATTTAAATACATTTTTCACTAACATACTCGTATATCTTATAAAAGTTATATTATTACACAAGTAATTTTTAACTCGAAAACTTTTGGAATAAAAGTCACCAATATTTTTTATTATAAACAAATTTTTATAGATTACTACCTCAAAAAATAAATAAATAAATAAATAAAAATGTTACACAGATATGAACGGACATTGCTGAATATCATTAAAAATTTCGTGTCCGTTGCAAATTAATCTCCACGGTGGTAAGGATCCATTGGATGGACCAATTTTTTTTTTCTAAATATGACCGATGTTTGTTAGTTTCACTTGTAATCGCGTCAAATTTTCAAAATTGAGTTTTTACCGGAAATACATGTTTTGATGTCTCCTTAGTGCGAAAAAAAGGTTTTCAACGAATAGTTTAAATGTTATAGTCTGTCTGTAAGTGTGTGGTTTAACAAAATACACTTAGTCAAACAAATTAGGACTCTTATATTTTTTTGATATAAAAACACGTATAAATTAATTTAATCGCATAAATTCCTAACTTTCTTGAGAATAAAAATTGAAAACAGTAGAAATTCATTCAATGTGACTTTCTGGACTAGAACAGACATCGCAATGATGTCTTTTTTATTTTTTAAATTCCACTTTATTTTTAATTTTATCATTAAATTACTTTATTCGCCGAACTTGATGAATAGAAAAAATGGTAATTTTTTTTTTTTTTTTCTGAGGATTCCATCAGAGCAGTCGCTATTGCGGACAGGAAGGATATAGCGTGGTGGTTGAACGTTTAGGTCTGTCAAGTTCTAGGGTTCATCATGCTATCTATACATTTTAGGGAAACTGAGGAATATGGTTGGTGGACCTGGAAATGGTTGTAGAATGGTTACAAACAGTTTGGGACGACCAATTGTACTAATGGGAGTAAGAGAAAGTGTTAGGGATATAGGCAGAGCTGACGCTGGTTTTGAAAGTAAAAGACAACAGATTAGTACAGTTGCTGTAAGCCTTGTAGTTTAATGCAATCCAAAGTACAAAATACATATGAAAAGACAATTAATAGATGAATGTAATATTAGTAGAAACACGAATGTATATACGAACGGACAAACACAGTTCTTTACGTAAACACGACCGGTAACAGACTGAGTTTACAAATATATATGTGAAATAAGGCAATACACTCACACACAGAGATACCGGATGAAGCGCACCAACACAAAGAAAACACAAGGTAGAGCATTGAGCGGATAAGGGAATTTCCTGCTTAGAATTCCCGCTCAACAGAAAGTTGTGTGAGTGTTGTTACAAATAAAAATGATAGATATGTGTGCAAGTAGTTCTAAAAAATAATTGTAAATTAAGAGTTTTAATTATATCTTCTTTTGTAGTTTTACGACACACACTCACACAGAATTGCTAAAAATTTTTTTTTTGTGTCTTCAGGAGAACTGATCCTGGTGCAAATTCTATTTCAAAAATTTGACCCGAGTGCTGTACTACTTTGCATTGCTTCATAAGAGAAAGTAAAACAAACAGCGTGCAAGCGCATTGGATGATTAATTAGCTTAGAAGAAAATTGTGAGGCTCAAAAATACCAATATATTGGATTGAAAGGTTCCTTTCATGAGGGAAATTCCAATTGCAAATTTCCTATGGAGTTCCCCTATATAGTAATTGTTTAATATTATTAAAAAAATACACTAATGAAATATTTTTGAAAGAGAACAAAAAAATCCAATAATGACTTAATGTGATTATTTATAGAATTCTCTCAGTAATAGGCTAGCAGAAGTGGAGTCGTTGTACTGTAAAGAAATTGAATTAAACTGAAGTAAGGACATAGTATGAAGTGGAGTCGATAATGACGTCAGTGCCAAGTCTGATGATTGTCTTGTTAAGTTTTCCACAGTATTGTTAAACCTTTGTACATGCTGGTGTATATATATATATATATATATATATATATATAGGTCATATATACGTTGTCAAGATTACGGTTAGTTGAACAAACCGGGTAGTAGGAGCAAGCAATAATATGATCAGGTAAGCTCAGCAAAGGTACGCTCTAAAAACCACAAATACATCTTTAAACTAGATCCGATTATCATCTGACAACTGCTATCCCATTAAGTTGTGGGCGGTATGGTACCAAGTATCTATACAATTTATAATTGCCAGAGAATGAAATATTCGAACTACGCTAGAGTTGTTTGGCCAACTTCCAAATGTTTACAGTAATTTACTTTTGTTTTTCATTTCTTTTTTAGTCGGTAATTCATAATTGAAATAATAAAGAAAATTGAGCGATAATTGTTTCTTTTTCTTTCTATAAGAATTGTTTATTTTATATTTTCAAAATTGGTTTAATCCGAAACACCTATTTCGAGGTACGCTGAATATTTAAAAAGTTTTTCTAAATAGCATAATTAAAAAAAAAATCTGGTATGAAACACTCACACGAATTTCTCTTACCGCAGTTTACAGAATTATAATTGAAAATTTTGTTCAAACTTAAATTTTACTACGTCACTATTTGTCTTCCGGTTTATCTCAGTGGGAGACATGAGGAGGAAAGCATAAGCTACCCCTCCCCCAAAACAGCCTTAAATGAATTTTCTTGGAAAAAAGTTTCACACAAAACTTATACGCCTCTGTATTCACAGTTAGAATTTTCGAGAAACTCACAAAAAAGTGAAAAAACAAAACTATTGAGTAAAGTAGTACTTCCGGTTGAGGAATTTTGACAACTTACTGTCGAAACCCATGGTGATATCTATAAACGGAATATCAAGTTGGAACTTTCTGCGATTATCCGTTTTTGATCTATGCTGTTCACATAGATACGCACCGAGAGACCTTTTTTTAAAAAAAAAACACTATTTTGAACCTCAAAACATGTATTTCCGGTAAAATTCATTATAGAAACTTTGACACGATTACTAGCGTGTAAGAAAAGTAAAAAGAGAGCTCAAAGATGATTCACCAACATGCGAAGCGTCACCAAATTTAGGTTATTCCAACCTAAAAACTGGAAATGCTCCCTTCCAGAATATTTTTTCCCGATTTTCCTTTTTGAAAATTAGCTTCTCGAGTTTTTGGAACTTAGTATTTTTACTGCAACTATATAATTTGTTTTTCTTTGATTTTTTATTAAATTTTTTTAACTTTTCGGGAACTTGGAGTTGTAATTTTAGCTCGAAAACGAATAATCACAAAAAGATCAAAATGATATTAGGTTTGGGTTTCAATAGAAATTCAGACACGAAGGTTTTGTTTTAAATTTTGTTTAAAGGCTGTGTGAAGCATCTATAGTCGCCATTAGTTTATTTTTGTATATTAGTTCAGTAATAACTTCGTACCTTTTACTCCTACCTACCTACATATTTAATCAATATGTAGAATGAATATAAAGTTGCAGTATCAATAAGTAAAACTTGAATTTTACAATTATCATATGTACATATGATATAATACGTACACTCCTCTCCTACTCTAAAGGGCTCCTGAAGAAGGGCACCAGTGGTACCGGAAACGTAGAGTAAAAAAGAATTCTTTTTCTTTAAAAACTTCTTTGACCATTACCGTACAAACACCTCATGATATTATAATATGTATGACAATGTTAGATGTGACATGAGATAATAATTGCTATATTTGTGATAAGAATAACTTCCTCCCTGAAATAGTATACTTAAAAAATATATAATATATATATATATATATATATAAAAAATACTTCCCCACCCTCTCACTCTCTTCTGAACTGCGTCACACTATCTGACTCTGGTACAGTTCCTCTGGCCCTATATTCAGTGTCATTTAACAACTGCCTCCTTGTACCTATATCGCCCATAGGTATCATGACATCCTTTTTTTCGTCTCTTGATTTCTACTGGTACTTATTTTACCTTAAATATACCCTATCGCCATCTTGTTTTCTACTCATGCCGTGCTCCAGCTCCATTGAGCCGGATCACTAATATCATGGGCGTAGGCCTGGCTGTTTCTCGAAACAAAGCATACCAACATCATAGCATAGTTCTCATCTAAACATCAGCAGGGTTTTCTCCAGTCGAGCTATGCTTTGAATTTCCATAGTGTTGTAACACCACATAAGCTCACAACTTATATCTTCAGGTAATATAAATGAAGATAAATCCCTAAAAGATGTTTTCATGCAGCTTATTAAAGTTAAAAATGCAGGAACATGTTGTTACAGTGTAATTTTTAAAAAATCGGCTGCGAGAAGCACTTCCTAAGTGGTCAAAGTTGAGAGTTATGCTAGTGCTGTTTCTTATAACCAGTTCCCGCTAAGATTCTATTGCATTTGGCATTGTGTGACTTTCCTCGAAATATCATAGTGAAAACTACCTTTTATTATTGAAACCGAAAGCTGTGATCTGAAAACTACTAAAGGTAAGGCTTTCATGCTTTTGCTGTTAATTCATACATCTTTAACAATAATTTCAAACCAATATGGTTGCGCTAGTATCTTTGACCTATGTGTTTACGAATTAATTAGTGAAATAGCGTCAGTGGGGTTAGTTGTTACTAGTGTAAGAAAGTCGTTGGAGCTGTTTCTGAGATGAAGTTTTACTCGAATAATAAAAGTTTTACTTATTGAAATTGCGATTTTATTTTCTGTACACTGATTAGTAATACTTTAGTACTTTATGATAGTGATTAGTACTTTACACTGATTAGAACTTTATGATAGTGTTACACCCATAAGTCGTTTAGTTTCCCACCTGTTATTAGTATTCTATGACAATTAAATTCGTGTGAAGTTTTACACCTGATTAATTTTAAGTTACTAAAGTCGTACTTGGTATTTTAATGGATGCGACATCACTTTTAATAACCGAAATTAGCAAATTTGCTAGCTAGATTTAATTTGTTTACTTAAAGCGGAGAATTCCAAGTTATTATTTATAAATGGGCGAATTCTAGGCACAAATATGATTACATTTATATTTTTTGCAAGTTATAAAATGTTATATAAGAATTTAGTGTATGTTGAATACCCGGCACTCCGAATATAATATAAACTCTATATCCAAAGCATTACAAAATGCTTACAGATAGCGCTTATCTGCTTAGAAATGATCTTATTCAATATATATATGTATATATACATAAATATTTACTAAGGTCGGTTAAATAACCTGGAAAAATTTACTTTTTCTCTCTCTCTGCCTCCACCTTTTATTTGTCCAAAGAAAATTCTAATTTGTTTAATGCTGTATAAATATTGTATTAATACTTTATTACATAAGTGGATGAAATGGACCCAGTTTACTGTTTGGCATACAAACGCCCACATATTTACTACTTCTATGTTTTCTTCTATTCTTTTATTATTTTTACTATTTCTCATCACACTTCAGAATTAGATAAAATTTTGAAATTATATCTTGATATTTTCATGTAAAACATTAGCATTTATAAAATATTTAAACACTTTAACAGTTTTACTTTGTGCAAATGTTATTCTGATAACCATATATTTTGTGTATATTTCTTGTTCTTGCTAAAGGGTAAATCTAAAAATTTTATTTTATATTCATATTATGCAACACTTTAGTAGTTTCCATGTGAAAGGGATAAACTCTGAAATGTATATGCTCAAATTTATTCTGTCTCTTAGGTAGAACCATTGAAGATACGATGTTCGCGCTCTAATGGGTATTTTTATTAAATAAGAAAATAATAAGATTCTTTCTTATTCTAAATTTAAACTTTTTAAGATATACTGTCGTTTTTGTATGTTGTCTGTTTCGAGTCTTCTAGTTCTTCTTTGTCATTAACCTCTAGTGTCTAAGGTCTAAGCAATGTGCCGATTCTGTCCAGATAGTCTGAACCAACTCTTCTTATCCTGCACTAACATTTCTACGATTCCTCCAAAACAGATTTCTTCAAGAGAAGGTCCGTTCAATTCGTTTCTCTACCCAGACTTCGTAAATTATCCTTGCCTTGGAAGTGGAATCCATTTGCTGCAGATGACCAACCTATTTGATCCTCTCATAGTTGCACTTTGATTAATACTTTATCAAACTTTCAACTCTCAATTCGCACGATTAATTAATCATTAAATTTAATTAAAAAGGCAGACATGATGTGCACTCAACTATTCTCTAAACTGAACCTATAATTGTATAAACTGCAGTAGAAGAAAGTCGTATGAGGGTTCGCACCAATTTTTTTTTTCTGATTTGTAAATTTGTCGAAAATGACTCTTAAGATTTTTACTTCTGCAAAAGGAAGTATTGTATTGTTCCGAGTTTTCACCGGAAATACATGTTTTTGAGATCCTTTAAGCAAAAAAAAAAAAAATCAGTAATGTACCCCTCTCAGTATATGTGAGTGAAAAAGAAAAATTGTAGAAAACTAAAACTTTATTTCCGAGTTAATAATAATAATAATAATAATTACCAAACCTGATTGCTAAAAATAGGAAGCTTGGATTCGCCTAGTTCTTCTTGTACATGGTTGAGAAGTAGGGAAACCAAAAATATAGAAGAAAAAGCATCTTACCTTTGAAGAGAAAATACTTCGTACAATATACAGCCCAATTAGGAAAGACAGGTGGTGAAGAAGGACGCATCAGGAGTCTAGCCTATACCGAGACGTGTGGTGAGGTTCATCAAATTAGGGAAGATGTGATGGGAGGTCATGTCATAAGAATGGCAAAGGATGATTACCTAAGAAGACATTCAATGAACAGATCTACAGCACTTCCAAAAATTGGTCGACTGAAATTAAGGTGAACCGACCATCATAACTGGTGGCGCAGAGAATTTAATCGGCGTAAGAAATTGCATAGTTTCCTCCACAAAACAGGAATGCTTCATGAATCATTTTTGAGGCATTAATGTGTTGGAAAAATTCCATTCATTTTTAAAGAAAATTTATCATGGGAAGTGAGACGTGTAATAGGAAAATTCGTGACTAATGCAAAAGAAATGAATGATATAGCTTATGTTTAGCATTGAATGAACATTTTAGGAAAACAAAGTTTAGTATTTTGATTTTGTACAATGATGACTGATTATACATACAAAAGAAAGGAAACGCTGTAATGAATTTGAACTGTTAACAATACCAGTGTTTTTTTTTATAATCCAAATAATAAGTAAAACCATTTAAAAGTTAGATAATAACACACAGATGAGCTACTGGAATGTAATAATGTACAGAATTGTAAGAGATCTTTCCACTCGTTTGTTTTCTTTAAAAACTTCACTATGGTATAATAATCTTGTATACAGACAATCCTGTATCTGTTATAGGACAGTAAAATTGTGTACAAAATAATACTACCCTTTTGCACAGAACTAACTAGCCTAATATATATATTTATAGAGTATCAATCTTTCTTACTGTTTCAAATCTCCTGAGAGGAAAAGACTGTATACGGTCGTACTCTTATACTACTAAGTGTGCAGAATAAACCACTCAAGAGATTTACCCTACTACTAATACATCTACTTCATTTCTTATGTACCTTGTACTCCTAGTATAAAATGTATTGAAACGCTACTTTCTCTATAAAGCTTCTTATTTTCTTTGTTTTATTTTACATTCATTTTAAAATAGATAGAACGGTACTAAATCTCTGGTTTTCACAACAGTAAATTAAATTCTTTAAAACAGATATTATGGACAAAGAAATAAGGGATTTCTGTAGTTTCTCGGTTGAAAATGGGTTGAAATTTAAACATTGAGGTGGTAGTATTCATAAACACACTGTTTTTTCAAGATTTTTTGTTGTTGTTGTTAATTCCTCTTCTTCCAATACATTTAACTTAGAAGTGTAATAAAGTTACTACAAATGAATCTAATAAAGTTTCTCCTTAGCGAATATTAAAAAAAAATTAAAATTGTTCATTAGTTTATAACAAAATTGTTCATTACAGTACATAACCTTTTTTTTTTTCACAATAGATTTCATCACGGTTTGTTTTTAATTGTCGTTAATTAATATGATATTTATGAGAGATGATGAATTTTCCATGTTACAACATTTCAATTATGTGACCTATTTTAATGAAATTTACCCAAGCTTGCATCTTTATAATAAAGTTCATTTATGACTTTCTCCCCCTTTTGTCTTTTCTAATAATCTACCATGACGATAAAACAATGTATTATTCCATTGTCTTGTTATTTTCTCTATATAGACTGTGACATTTAGAACTATTGTACGTCTGTTACTCCCAGTTAAAGACGGAACATGGTAAACATATCCGTTGGTGTGATTTTTTAGTATATTATGTTTTTATATGTTCTTGAATTTTATTATTTATTCATATTTGTCTTTTTGCCATGGTATAGTCAAAATATTTTAAAATTTAAATTTTTATATAGTTTTCGCTTAATTTATAATGGGAATTTCATTACCAACAGTAATTAGCAATTTTTTCAGAGATCTCATCCATTCAGCTGGTATAAATTTGATGGATATGTTTTAATTTCAGAACCAAAACTTCTCTTCAGCAGCATTTTTGTTTTATTTATTCGTCGAGGAGCTGGCTCGGCGCAATCAGGCCCGACCTTGGAGGACTAGAAAGTTTGATTTCGTGGTCCCTTCCCCTAGATAGGTTGCCTTCACCACGGCTTTTGTTTTCGTCTAACCTTTAGACCACTTAGCGTTCGTTACCCAGGGTTTCATGCCGAGACAACGGCCTACTTTAAACCCAATACTTTTTCTAAATAAATATAAATTCAGCAGTTATCCATTGGATTCCTAGATTCAAGTCCTTGAGCATAACTATATAACCAAATATTTCCCAATCTTGCGCAACAGTAGAACTCATGCCACAGTATTTTTGGGAGGCTTCGGATAGATTATTAATTAATATATTGTTTCTGCCAGATAAAAGATTTGTTTCAACCAGATAATTGCTGCTGCAATAATAACAAATTTAATGATAATACTTTATCATTTTTGATAAAATCATGGTCACAAAATAATCATGGCCACGAATTGAATTTTCTTATATAATTTTCGGGTGGTTGGGAGAGATCTTATTGGATCTTCTATCTCCATTTTCCATTTTTTGAATACATATAACCTCGAAAGTCAGGTTGGAGAATCGATTTCAGTCAGGTTATATTCTAATATTTATTATATTTTTCCCAATAATAATTATAATCCAGAAGAAAAAATGTAGAAAAAATTGAGAGAATTTAATGTGATGAAAATTTTGACGATTTATTCGCAGCTCTTTGTGATTTTTTTTTGTAATGGATAAAATCCAAAATTATAATACAAACTACGGAAAAATGAATTTTCTTTACAGATTTTCTTGAATATTTAGCCTTCACCTATTTAGGATAGGATCTGGCTCTCTAGCTCTGATCGTTGGTGGATGTTGCTAATTGAATAAGTTTAAACATTTAAATTAAACAATTTAAACATTTAAACAATTAAATTAATTAAATTAAAGAATTTATATTATATTTAATAAGAATTTGCTTGCTGTTTGAATTGATTGATCTGTTCCTGTAATTTCATGTTTAACGTATGTAAGTAACTTGTAAGGATGTTATAGAGTGCCCTTGCCTAGTTCTTGAATTTTTTAGTTTCTTCATTGAACTCTTTTGGGAATATCGTAGGGACTTTTGTCACCACTGTCTTTTACAAAGAGATAAGAGAATCTATCAAAATTCCAGTCCACGTACTTCTCTGCGGATATTTTGTTCTTTGATGTTAGGCCGTGAAGTTTAGGAGTGTAGTGCATTGATTCTTTTATTTTCCTTATCCTTAATCCAATAATTTTATGTGTGATGAGGTGGCGTAAAAGCGGCATTAACTAGCACCTCACATTTATTAATGAGGTAAAATGTGAGCACAATGAGTGCATTCAACCGTCGAATGAAGGCACAATACGTTAAGGTTTCTTCATATTTATGTAAGATAACTTTGTGAAAGAGGAATAAATTTTTTGAATTTTTCCTGTAAGGTTGAATGGTATATTAAGGACATCTTGGCAATTTCATAACTGTTGCTGGGATCTTATAATTTCATACTCCGTTTTACAATCTAAGCATAGTTTTATTATTAGCCTAATTTCCAATAAGAATCTTTGCCTAACTGAACAAATAATGCTGAAAGAGCCAATTAACATCTGATTATGAAGAGCTTCTTCATATATTTTTTCTGTTAATTATTTAATTTGCCGATCATTTTATATTAATTAATTGCCAAATATATTTCCTTTTTATTAAGTCAAGAATTTTAATGAAAAGGATCATTAAATAAATTATATAACATGTGTTATTGTTACAGTTTATTTTTAAGTAAGAAGCGGCTCTAATTAAAAGATGACTTTATAATTTATTAATCTATTAATTAGTATAAAAATTCCGAACCATAAAACAAATTCAATTATTAGAGAGATTGTGAAACTATGAAGGATAAAAAGAATTAAAAATAAGTAAATTTTCCAAGCGTGGAAACTGTTATTGTTTACAAATTTTTATTTTCACTTTTTCTTTCTTTTATTAAAACAGCCGCAAAAATACTATTCTATTTTAAAATTAAAAGTTTAATTAAAACAGTTATTTTCCACATCTTATTTAAATATATTTATCCATTTTAATAGATTTAAATAATTAAACGTATGCAAATGGTGATGAGCTTTCCAGGGTATTTCGGGAAAACTGGGGATGAGGAAAATCAATGACGTGTTTAAAGAGCAAACACCCGGCTGTCCCCTTTTTTACTTTCTCTTATTGCGATACTAGTATGATTGTGATTTCTGCCAAATTGACGAAATTGAATTTCCACCGGATATACATATATTGAGGTCCACTGGATATGAAAAGAATTTTTATAATAAATATCTGTGTATGTATATATTTTATATAGATATGTGTGTGTGTGCGTATTGAAAATATTTCAACAATGAAAACTCGTAGGAAGCTTAAAACTTGAAATTTGTACCATTGACAAATTCAGGAACACCTTGTGCCCTATAAATTAACTAAAATGGAAAGCTAACTGCTTAGTGTAAACCTAAATTTTTTTTAAATACTTTTCGAAAAAATTGAATTTTTGGAGTGATCGATCTAAGTTATCTGTAAGTTATGCTTTGACTTCACTCTGCCTTTACAACTTTTGCTGGATGCAGAAAGTGGGCGCTACCATAGTCTAAAAATTAACAACTGTAATTCATGTATAAAGGCTCAGGCCAACTAAACGTTAGATTAAAATTATAAGTTTGAAGAAAATTAGACAAATCAGAATTACAATAAATTATTGCGTAAGAGAAAGTGGAAGTATTGTGAACGTGTCAGAGTTTCAAAATTTAGTTTTCACCGGAAATGCATGATTTGGGGTTCCTTGAGTACGAAAAAAAAATGTTTTTGGCGAATGATCTGGGCGTGCGTGTTAAAGAATATCTCAAAAACGAAAAGTTGCAGGAAGTAACTTGATATTTCGTTTAGGCACTACCACCGCATCTGAAATGTGATTGGTGATGTGTATTTGTAGTAGTGGCTTGAGCGGTGTTGTAAAAGGGCGTGTATGTTTGTTTGAGATAGAAGTATTAGTAATAATAATGTAGTCACCACTGCTAACAATAAATATATTCTTTCAAAATAATAACTACAAGTTATTTGTTATTATAAACTTATTAATATATTGTGAAACTGCCACTGATTTTTAAAGAGCGATTCCTGAAGTGTTCTGGCTTTTTCGGAGCAGAATTCAGAGTTAGTTGTTTGAAAGCAGAAGTCAGACTGTTCTTGTATGAAGGTAGAGTACAGCCTGTTCGAAGGAATGCTCTCTAACAAAGCAGTTGGCCAAGTCGCATTGTATTAAATTTTGTGCCTTTGTTTCCCTACTAGCAATGACCCCAATTTACAGTACCTGACTCTAAAATACACTCTTTTTGAAGGTAAATTCACAGTTTAATATATTAACAAAATTCTATTTTTGAAACTATAAAATATTCTAAACTATTTTTCATTTTTCTATTTCGTTCTTCCACTACATATCAGACACAAAGATTTCAGGCAAAAATCCATCAACCAACCAGAAGTGCGTCTTTACTGAATGTTGTTTTTCTATTCCAGTTTTTTCGTGATTTTCTTTAAAACGGTTCCAACGATTTTGTTTAAGCTTTGTATACTATCTACTCACATAAATACCTATCACTTTTATTTGAAACATTTTCTTGAGAAAATTGATGGTTGTGGGGGAATAGTTTTTTTTCCTATGCCATGACTTCGGCTATATAGCCATTTTACATAGCAGCGCAGCCCAGACTAATAGGCTACGCTGGCGACTTTTGTTGTTCGTTTAGTTCGATATCCAGGAAGCATGTGAGAACAGAGTTACGCTTTCCTCTAAATTACAACTTCAGTATAATATATGGTTTTTTACCATCTATATAATATTAATGTAACATTGCAAGCATTGATAGAATTGCAAATTTGATGAAAATCGATTTATCGGAATTGCGATTTTACAGAATAGGTTTTTAAGTTTGTTTTTTTTAATTATTTCGAAAACGGTTACAACATAATCATTTAATATAAACAGATAAGATACAACGATTTCCTTTAAACTGATACTAAGTGAATTGATTAAAACCTCTCACTTTTATTTGGAAAATTTATCCTTCTTGTCCATCACACCTGATTAGGGTTTTTGGTCATATTTTGCCTGGTCTGAAAAAAGTAGGCATTACTTTCACTTTAATGTAACTAACATTTATTCAGGAAAATTATTTGAGGTATTTCTGAGAAATCTGTACCGTTAGATTTCAAATGTTGAGGTTTGAGTATGCGCAGTTTCTGGACACATGTATCTGCCGTCAACTAACTAACCAATAAACCACCCATCATAACATGTATATTGTTAAGGATGACTAAATATTGAGAGAAAATTCCAAGTTTAAAGAAATGTGATAATTTCATAGCTGTATTAACTGCAGTAAGGGATAACCATGTAGGTATTTCACTTATTTAATGAGATTGAGCTGGAATTTAACTTGCACAAAGGCGCCCTCTTAACCCCGGTGGCCCTGAATGTAGTTGGTCTGTAAAGTGTACAATATGTAATTAATGAGTGAGGATTTGTGCGGAGCTGAGCTAGAGTTTGGAAAACCTGAGTAGTTTACATATCAATTAAGTCTGCAGGCCCTATGTGTTTTATATAAATGTTGGATTGTACGCTGTTACAAGGAATATACATTCGAAAAAAAAGAAGAAAATACTTGGCGTATATTCATTTCTTTTCAAAAAAGTTGAGTACCTTTGGGATTCATTCCTACAATTACTCTTTTAAGCTTAAGATAAAAGGACATCAAAGTTTGGAAGAGGAATTTTATTCCTCGAACTTTTGAGGAAAGTTATTCCCCGAAGAATGAATTTAACTCGCTGTCATTTTCATTTTCAATTTGTTAATTTGTAATTTCTTATTTTTAAGATTTTGAGATGGTTTTACGTTTTGCCATGGTACAGGTTTACCGAATTAGTTGCATTAGTAGAGAGTGTACTTTTGAGTCAGGTAGGCATGTTGCAAATATACTTGTAAAAAGTACCCAAGTGGCTTCCTTGCTGAATTTTTGAAAGAAATGTAATAATATGTTTTTTTTTTTATGAGTAATGAATATTAGTAAAATTTTATGTTAAGAACTAATATATAATTCATTTTTATTAATTTGTTTTTTAATTAATATTTTATCTTCTGACATGTATGTCTTCTTTTTAGGCTTTGAAGAAGCGTGAACAACACTGAAACACCAAGAAATACCTAGAGACATACTGCTGCGTATCCCGTCAACTATTCACTAAATTTGGAAATTCAGTCTTTTTATTAAGACTAATACCAAGTTTAGAATAATATAGGTATTTATATTATAATTGATTTATGCTTAAACAAATTCTGCCTACAATAAAAATATTTTTATTGCTTCTATAATTTTTTTTCTCAAAAATTTCAGCGGTTATTATTTTTGTTTGAATACTTTTTGTTTAGTTTCATTCTTTTCAAATAACAACGCTACTTTGAATTTATTTCAATTCTATGAATTTAATTTATTATTAATGAAATATTTAAACCTTGTTTATATTAAAATTAGAGAAAATCCATTCCATTTTAATTTGCAGAAAAAACGTCTAATTCATATCTGAAATTTTACCGTGTAGCACGCTTATTTTATTTAATTCTAATCGGTTTCAGATTTTCTTACATCGTCAACAGTCTGGTAGTCTGGTTTATAATGATATAACCTCTCCCATACAGTGTAAATCAGTATAGTGTGTGACAGAAACTTTCTAAGTGGAAATAACGTCTCTAAACGAACTTGATCAACCATATTCTGTTGAAGGAGGCAAAACCTGAAACCGGTCAATATTAAAGAAAAGAAGCATGCTATAATGGATAGAATAATCTCACTTCTTATCCTATTATATTATTCAACTATGACATCTAATGATTAATATCTTGAAATTAATTTTCACTAAACCGTAAACAGTAACAGTTACGGGAAACATCAGAGATATTTTCCGTGATAGCCTACTTCTTTTTGTGGTCATCGACCGGTTTCGGGCGTTCGTCTATCATCAGGATGTTTTTGTCAATATCGACTTGCGCTGTGCACACTCAATTGTATCAACTAAATTTGCTCTGTTCAAGTCTAAATTACCACATTGTTTTGACAAAAACATCCTGATGATGGGCGAACACCTGAAAGCGGTCGATGACCACAAAAAGAAGCAGGCTATCGATCACGGAAAATATCTCTGATGCTTTCCAGCTCTATGGAACCAACTACAACAGTTGTGGGAAAGCTATTCAGTTTCCCCGAGAAATGTGTGTCAAATTGTTTTTCTGGAGATTGATCTACTGTGGTTGGTAAACCCACATTCTACATACAAGAAACATATTTAATAAAAGTTAAGTGAGACTATCGAAAAGGTTTCTGTTGTATTGGGATCTGAGTATTCTCGCAAATTATACCTACCTAAATCGAGGAAGAATGCTAATTCTAGTATACACCAATCACTTTGTAATATTTTTTCGAAAAAATAAAATTTATTTTCGGTGGTTTTGAAGAGTCTGGAATCTTAGGCTAACTATCTAAACTCTTTTGTTAGTAATTGATGGAAACGCTTAGGAAGTACTATGAGTTATTGTCACCAGATTTGTTTTATGTGTGCTTTGGAGAGCGCTTTTTTTTTTTTAATAGTTTTCTTTCACAAGATGTATTTTCTTATTATTATTGTTTTCTTGTAAGAAGAGTTACTTGCTAGTTTGGTCACATTGAGCGGTGCCGCCTTGAGAAGTTAGTGTATTGTTGGAAAGTTTACCATTGTCCAAACTTCATGGCATAATAAACTCCTCTTATGCATAGAAACAGCTTTACTTAAAATTATATGAAATATTTACTTCATACAGTGTTTTCCTCTATACTTTTCTAATACAAATATATATATATGGTATTTTATATAATAGTGAGAGAATATCGTTTGAATATAATAAAGCCGTACGGTACGGTTACTATAGGAGTTTTCTTAGTGTAAAATAACTTCTGTTTTTCGCTGTTAGAGAGAATACAGAAACTAAATTTGGCAATATTCCAGCAATATGTGTTCGTTTGTTATAAAACCCACAAACACAGAATGCCATCTATATAGAACATTGGGAAAACACAGAACAAATATTTAAACCACCCCATCCTTATACTTCCCGGTTTCCCACTAAAATATATAAATCTCTATTTGTATTAAAGCCACTTTAAAGGTGGTGGTATTGTTTAAAATTGGGCTTTGTTTAAAGTAGTTTGCTTTTTTTATGATTTATTCTTTGGTTTGGTTAATTTATATCTTACACTGGAAAAATAGTAAATAAATTGTTTTGAATGTTTACAATGTATTATTGGTCAGATTAATACCATAATCGATTATTGCAATTATTTGGGAAGTTCATTCATGCCGTTTTTCTTGCAATAATTAACAGTACTAACAGAAAGCATTGAAAACTATAGCCAATGGATGAGTTGCCGTCATTAAAAACGGTGAATTCATCATAAATATAATTTTTAAAAGAAAAAATGATGATCACTATGCTGCAAATAATCCTTTTTAAATTTATGAAATTTTTCTACCTATATTCCGAAAAAAGTACTCGCAAGGTTTTATTCTTTATAATTTTCTAATCATAGAAGTAAGTGGTAACTTAGCGTTGAACAGTTCTAAATGAATCTTAAGGAGAATGAGCTTGTAGGCTAAAGCTGGGTTTACATTGCGCGAATCTGATTCGCGAGTGTGATGCGCGCCTCAAAACTCGCTTAGTGTAGACCTGTCTAGACCTGCGAATCGTGAGGGGTGGGGATGACTCGCGAGGCAGCCTGGTGAGGCACCTGGCATTCGGTCTTAGGCACGCATCAATGGTGTTTCACCCTTCTAAACTCGCGCAGTGTGAACCAGTTTAATTTTGTTGCGCGCATCAAAATGGATCGAGATCATGCCCCATACAGCTTAACGAGTTATATAAAAATTATTCAGTTTTATGGAATTCCAGCGATAATAATTACCACAAAGTGGCGTTTTTTTCGACGTTCTCTCCTCTTTTTAATAAAGTGCAACGCTATTAACGCAATCGGCACAGCAGAATGTGGAACCAGTACAAGTACGCTCACCCCTTGCCTTGTTAACTCGCGCATCAGCTTCGCAGTTTGTTTCACTGTCTTGATTCGCGAATGGGATGCGCGAATCATATGATTCGCGCAAAGTAAACCCAGCTTAAGAGTAGTGAAATATTCACAGGTCTTCTGTTACTGCAATTTTGAGAGTCAGAGTTTTTACTAAATATGCATTAACTCTTTGACATTGCTGCCAACAGTTAGGTGTATTAGAAGGAAATGTTGATTTGTGTTGCTGAATTGAAAAATCACAACGGTATTAATAATTTTATATTTTCCACTTATACTTGATGACAAGATGGAGAGTAGAAATTGAGAATAGACCAGTGTCGACAGTGAAGCGTTGTAGCTTTTTGGCAATACGTGAATTGATTGTTTAGTTGAGAGTAGTATATATGTGCCGGTTCTGGGACTGGAAGTTACTCCCTCATCCACCCCCTTACCATCATTCACTCACCCCCTCTCCATGTATACTATACTGACCGGAATCACTATACTATACAGACGTGTTTCCCATTCCTCGACCACAATCCGGATGTTTCCTTAACCCTACTCTTGTGTACTCGTCCAATGGAGTAGGTATGAGTGGAAGATGGGTAGAAGGGTTGAGGGGAAGAGATTGAGGGAGTAAAATTGTATCCTCGAATCCCCATATATATACTACTTACGTGGTTGTAAATCCTCAGGAGAATGCGGATTCTAACGATCTCTTGCTTATTCTAATGACCGTTTAGATGATGCTTCTTTATCTATCTGTGTGAGACTTCTTGCTTGTTTAAATTCTGGAAAACCTGAAAAGAAAATTTAATAAAGACCAATGCTTTTATAGTTGACATATTTTGACCGAACCTCGTATTGGATCCCGTGGTGAAACCTAAACAGAATATCAAATCCTTCCTGGGATTTTTCTTTGTTGAAATATTTGGAACATACACACTCAGCAGCACCACATCTTTCGTATTTTCTCGTTCCTCCTGACCTGTATTTCCGATGAAAAACTCAATTTCGTAAATTTTAGGTACTCGATCCATTACTTACTAAAGTAAAATATATAGCAAAGTTGCTCTTCAGGTCCACTTGTGATAGCTGATAGGTTTTGGCAAGTGTAACTTTTGCATGAAAATTGTTGTTAAAATCTTGAAATAGGCTTAGTCTTGATAGAACCGTATTAATAAAAATAAATATAAGAGTAATAATTTGGTTCTTATTTCAAAATATGTGAATATGGATGAAAATAATAATGATTCTCGACCGATATATTAATAACACTGCAGGAGAGCTCGAGGAACGGTCAATAAAATTACACTTTTTTTAAAACTTATCCAACGTTTCGATAAATTTATTGTCTTCTTCAGGGATCTTTACAACAATCGGAAAAAAAAAAATGTTGTCAATCATCTACAACAGTATCCTAAACGCCAGTCCTGGAAATCCCCATCCTTCGTAAGACTTGGTTTTTCCTTTCCATCCGCCACACCCTAATCCTACCTTTTAATAACCTATTCATCTACTCCATATCTTCATTTCTGATGATGTAGTTCATTACATAAGCAACTCTTACTGTCATATTAAGTTTTGTTTAGTATATTTTTTTTTTGTATTTAGAGTGTTTAATCAAAATTATATGTAACCCCCTTTAACATTTTTTATTTTTGTAAGTAATTTAAATTTTTTTTTTGTTTTCTGTTAATTAATAATTGTCTCAACACTATTTCTTTAATATTTATGATTATGATTATTATTATTATTATTATTTTTTATTTTTATTGTTATTCAAATCCCCGAAGAAGACAATAAATTTGTCGAAACGTTGGATAAGTTTTAAAAAAAGTGTAATTTTATTGACTGCTTCTCGAGATCTCCTGCAGTGTAATATGGATGAAAACTTAACAGGCATTGCAAAAAATTATTCCTTAGGAAAGTTAATTTTAAATTCTGCCAATATATATATATATTTAAAATAGAGTATTCTCTTTACAAAGATTACAATGTAAAAGAAAAAATATCTTTTAGTCTATACTGCCGCTTGCTAGGAAGGCTAACATAAAGAAATATCATGAAGGATCAATAGAGCAAGTTCCACACTTCTTTAAGTATAGATATCGTTAGACATTAAACGACGATAAGAGATCACTGACTGCAGCAGTTAAGTACCTCCCAGACACCCTTGTTATATTATGCTTGGACTTTATCCCAAACTTGTAACAGCTTGAAGTAACTGCTTATATATACTGATATTTTTCCCCCTAACAACTTTAACGATTAGCTCAACTTGTCACTTTATTTTTATAATCTAAAAAAAAAAATTGATGTCATATATTTAAAGAATGTTCAATGTTTTCTGAAGAATAAAGCACTCTGCATAATTGATAGGATGTGGACATTTAGTATTGTCTTCTAAAGATAACAACTTCTGCTTAGTTGTGTGTGTTCTGTGCTAATTATTAAAGATAGTTTATATACAAAGTATGAAGGAAGTTTATTTACTATAAATCTGTTAAAAAAAAAAGAAGCATTTCCGAGACAAGTATAGGAGCGTAGTTCCCTGTTAGTAATAATTAATTTTTTCATCATTCGTTCAAATACCTGAGATGTATAGTCTTGATTTTAATACGAATAATATAAAGTATTTTTGCTATCGGTCTCCCTCCACGACACCTGATCAGTAGTTGTATTTCCGCCCGAACAAATTAGCATGATTTTCTTGTTTAAGTTGATCATATCCAACTAATGTTTTTGATTCTTCAGTTATAGGCATCGTTGTAATGTTCTGGACTGCCATACTAAGATGCTTATCCTAGATTGATTCACGGCCTTCGCCGGCTTTGGTTTCAATCGGTGGTACTACGTCGTATATTAAAGGACGTCTGTTTGCCTCCGTTTCTTGAAAGCTGAGCATTGTACCGGTAATTAGACTCAAAATTTCAAATAAAAGTTTCCTGGAATTTTGTAGGTTTCAGCAGCGTTCCCAAAATTCCAAGCAGTGATGTCAAATTTTCGAAATTGAATGTCCACCGGAAACATGTTTTGAGGTTTCTTTGAATAAGGAGAAAAGATAGTTTGTGTGTGTTTATGTGAACAAAATATTTCAGAAGTAAAGAACGGCAGGAAATGAAAACTTGGCTATACTGGTTTAAATACCATCACCTTATATATGACAGGAAGGTTTCGGTCAACATATTATGTCAAACGAAAGTGCAACTTGGCTGAATGGTTTTATTCGCAGTTATCCGCGATTTTCTCAAAATGATAAGATCCTGAGGTCTATTCTTTCTAGACTTATAAATGCCTATTACTAGAAAAAAATGTCCAGGAGAATTTATTTTTAGTGCGTGCTGATGAACCTGTAATGTTTAGCTTTTCTCTAAAGTTTAATATATGGCCCTACCTCCTTCCTCTATGTAATATTAAGATATATTAAATTCCTTGCTATAATTGTATTAGCAGAAGTAAGAGGAAGTGATATGGGAGTGTCACACTAGTATAAATTTAATGAAATAAATAAATCATTAACATTTTTTAAATTAATATCGATAGAATTGAATGATATAAGTACGTAAATGTAATCTATATATATAAAAATTCAGCATCCGGATGTTTGTGCCGCAAAACTCGAAAAGTAGCCGATGGATTGACTTGAAATTTTTACACAACGTTGCATTTCTATAAAAGAGTGTTTATATATACTTCTTACTCAGAGGTTCACACGGAAACGGGAAATTCCGAGCGGTTCGCGAGGTTGGCAGAAATAGACAATTCAACCTCGTTGCGATGGTGGCGCGCACTCTAAACCTCCTTCTTAACTACTTATAAGTACCTCTGTTCCGAAGTTCCCACGGAAACGGGAAATTCAGAGCTAAAATCTGTTCAAATGGCCATATTGCGTTAGCATTTGCTTCTTCAGGTATTGCTGCTACGTTGATGGAAGGAGGTACAACAGTGCATTCAGCTCTTAAACTGTCACTAAACACATGCACTTCAGAGAAAACCCAACATGTAACATTTCTAAAACATCAGAATGGGAAAGGTGCTTCGGGCGTGCAAAATCATTGTATGGGATGAGTGTACATCACAAGAAGTCATTGGAAGCATTAGACCATACATTGAAAGACTTGGGAAATAATCAGGTTCCATTTGGTGGAGCATTGGTGTTACTATCTGGTGGCTTCAGACAAACGCTTCCAGTGATACCTCGCCAATCCCAGCTGATGAATTGCATGCCTTCTTGAAATATTCAACTCTTTGGAGCACAGTAAAAAAAATCCATTTAACAACGAATATGAGAGTTCATCTTCAAAACGATCCAACAGCTGCCATATTTTCAAGACAATTACTCGAACTCGGTAACGGCACTGTTCCTACAAATCCAGAAATGGGAAAAAATCACCTTCCCATCTAATTTCTGTAATATTGCACATTCAAAAGAAGGATTAGTAGACAAGGTATTCCATAGCATCCAAATTCCAAATTATCAAAATCAGGCTTGGTTAAGCAGAAGAGCCACCCTAGCGGCTAAAAATGTCGACGTACTAGATAAGAACAACATCATTCTAAACAGAATCGCAGGTGAAACAGTGACATACAAATCCATTGACTTCGTGAGGGAACAAAGTGAAGTAGTGAATTTTCCAACGGAATTTCTATATTCACTCGATGTTCCCGGATTATCGCCACGCTTCTAAATTTGAAAATTGGAGTGCCAATTGTATTACTCCGCAACATCAATCAGCCAAAGTTATGCATTGGTACACGATTAGTAGTTAAAAAATTGACGAATAATCTAATTGAAACAACAGTTCTCATTAGACCTCATAAAGGTGAAGACGTATTACTTCCACGAATACCACTCATTCCGACAGATATGCCGTTCGAGTTCAAACGACTTCAATTTCCAATACGCCTTGCGTTCACTATTACTATCAATAAAGTGCAAAGACAAACTTTGCAGTGTGCGATTTGAATTTAGAAAAAGAATGCTTCTCTCATGGCAATTATTTGTCGCATGCTCCAGAGTCGGTAAACCATCCTGATCTTTATGTTTATGCAGACAACGGACAAATAAAAAATGTAGTCCATTCATTAGCTTTACAATAAAAAAAGACTTTCAGTTAAAAACATTTTTTCTTTCTTTCCTTTCAGTTCACAGCAGCGCAAAGTAGGGTATTAAATTGAATGATGTGTTTTCTTGCCGAATATATGTTAACTGTAATACTTCTGGTTTACTTTCCTAAAAATCAGACGGGTTAGCTGGTAATTAATAAAATAAAAAAATGTGAAACACTCAATACGACTTTCTCTTACGCCCCTTTAATACAATTATATATAAAATGCCAAATTTTCTTTAAAATCAAATTTTACGTGTTTGCCCTGGACATAAATATCGAGGCGATTTAAAGGAAGTCGTTCGTTGTCGTTTTCGAGGAAATTCCAAAAACCTCAAAACCTATTCTATAAAGTTGCACTTTCAGTTCAAATAACAAATTTTGTTCAAATTTGATATTCTATCGATACTTGTAATGTGTATTAATATTATTGGAGGTAGTAAGAATCACTAATTATACTGAAGTGGTACTTTAGAGGAAAGCAATAACGTTAGTGTTCCCCCACTACTCACCCAAAAATCAATTTTCCCAGGAAAATTTTTCAAATAAAAGAGATAGGTATCTATGTGTGTAAAATATTATAAAGTTTAAAGAGAATCATTGGAGCCGTTTTCAAGAAAAATCATGAAAAACTGAAAAAAAAAAAACAAAAAACATTAAAGTCGCACTTTCGGTTGATGGATTTTGCTTGAAACATGCGTGTCGTAGTATCCTGAAACAGAATACTTAGTTTGTGAGCTACCTACAACTTTTAGTATTTGAGATACTTTGTTAACACACACAGACCATTCGCCAAAAACATTATTTTTTCATATTTAGGGAACCCCAAAACATATATATTTCTGGTGAAAACTCAAATTTCGAAAATCTGGCAGGATTCCAATACTTCCTCTTGCTAGGGTGTAAAAGAAATAAATTAAGAATGATAATATTGTTGAAATGTATTTGTTGTGGATGTGTTGTTGTAGTTTGTTGTAGCACGAGCGGTTTAGTAAAAGGGCTTGTAGGTATATATGTTTAAGAGAGAGAAGTAATAAGAATAATTAAGAAAACACTGGTAGATTAAATTAAATATATTCTTTAAAGATATTTAAATGCTATTCATTAACACAGCAATATTAATTAATTTACTGAATTTAGTTGGAATAAACTCTTATGTTATAACTTAAAACTGGCACAGTCCTGATGTGTTCTCCTTGGTGTTTACAACAAAACTCTCTTAATAAAATGATTTAGAATAAAGGCAAAACTCTATCACTGGCTTGAGTTTAAGAGTGCGATTCCTAAAAAAAGTGTTATGGCTTTTAAAGCAGAATGCCGACTCTTCGAAAGAATGCCCTGCTCTTACATATTCTCTTACAAGAGTTGGCCTAACGGATACTTGTGCCTTTGTTTCTTTAATTGCAATGACCTTATATTACAGTACCTGACTCTTTTTGAAGGTAAATTCACTATTTATTTTCCAAAACTGCTTCACTTAATATTGTCAAAATTCATTAAACTATTTTTCTAAACTATTATTTTTGCATTTCTTTCTTCCACTACATTGTTAAACATTAACTTAACGTTCTACACCCTTTATACCGTTACCTTCACCTCTTCATTGGATAGAAAGGAACCTTTACTCTTACATTCACCAATTTTTTTTTTTTATATTATGGGTTTTTTGAAGTATGTCTTATGCTGTGTCCACTTGAGACAAAATACTCTCGAGACTATTGTCACAAATGGATAGGGGGACCTGAGAGCAGTCTCGGCGACAAGCCCGCGCAAGTCTCCGCGAGCGTAACTGTCACCAGTGGACATGTTCATTCCTGCTCTTGTGACTCAGTCTCCAGAATTGAGTCAGTGTTAGAAGATTTTTCTCAGCTCTCGGAGACTTGATTTCAACTCTTGTCTGTATTTTTCATTTTTATTTCGGAATTCTATGTTTTTATTTCATTTTTATTTGTATTTTGGTTAATTCTTTTTTAACCTGCCAATACGCGCGCATATAAATAGGATGTGAAAAGGCGCAGAGTATCTGACAGATGCATCAAGTACTTTCAGACGATGATGTTCAGTTATGATATTCGTTGGAGTTCGTCGAAAACTGAAAAAAATGTTTAGTAAAAGCGCACTTCCGTTTACTAGTTTTCTTGAAATTCGGTATTTTGGCCATCTATTTATTTCTAATTAATTTTGTTTGGATGGTAGAATTGTATAATCAACTATGATAGCACTTTAGAGAAAAACATAACCCCCCTCCCCAAAGGCGCCATTAAGTGAATTTTTCTGGAGAAATTTTTAAAATAATAGTTGTAGTTCTTTGTATATGTAAGTGATATACCAAGTTTGGAGAAAATCGTCGAAGCCATTTCTGAGAAATCGCAAAAAAAGGAAAAAAAACAGTAAAGTGGTACTTCCGGTTGAGGAATTTTGACAGATAACGTAGTGTCAGATCCCATGTGATATCTAAACGGAATATCAAGTTTCAGCTTTTTACGATTTTTCGTTTTTGAGCTATACTGTTCACATACATACGCACACACTGACCATTTGCTAAAAACCAGTTTTTTGGACCCAGGGGACCTCAAAACGGATATTTCCGGTGAAAACTCGATATCGAAAATTTGTAACGATTACAATACTTCCACTTATAGGAGTAAGAGAAAGTAAAATCTACTTCTTTCCATTTTCCGCTTTTTCACAATTTTATACGCAATTATAAAAGAAAAATAAAAAATAAACAAATTGCGAGTTGACTCTCAAGTGGACACGAAATGTTTCTGATCTCGAAACTGCAGTGACTGTCGAGTCTCAGAAAAGTGTCTCGAAAGCGAAAGTGATCTCAAATGGACTACATCCTGAGACTGATCTCGAGTCTTCATCTCAAGTGGACTTTATCTCATTATTTTTTTTAAAAGTCAATCAGATAAATAATTGTTTTATTTTGCACAATAAAACATTTTCTTTTGCTGTGGAGAGATAAGATAAGCTTCTGCAGGATTGTTGATATCTTATTTACCAATCCACATATAACACCACTCACACTTACAGTACCTTCAGAAAATTGAAAAAGTTGAAAAACCAAAATAAAATAAGTTCAAATAAGAAAGAAGCAGAATTAAAAATTTTGCCTTATGTTGAAATATAAAAATAAACAAAAAAAAACAAAAATCAGGAAAAGGGGTGAAATAATAGACTCATTATATGTTTTAATAGTTAACATTTTAGACCTGGAGACATGTTGACATATACAGCTAATTGGGTTTACATAGCCGTACCCAGAGGCAAACTTTACCACCTCCACATCATGAATTCTCGCCTCCATATATACCTACATTTTATAGGCTGGCTACAAACTATTTACAAACATAGACATCCATTATGTAATAATAGATTTTGCAAATCATTATGGCCTGTCCTTTCTAGCTATTCCCTACTTACACCAAAAGAACAAGTAGATGTATTTAGGAAAAACCATTTATTAAATGTTTCATGTTTCATAATACTATGTAGCTGTTAATTTTACTGGAAAAGTTATCATCCATAGACTGACTAGTTTCTTTGAAACCGACTTTTCTTTTCTTTTTTTCTGTTAAAATTGACATATAAAAAGTTTTAAAAAAGATTTCCGTACAAAACTTTCAGATATAAGTCAAGGTTAAATTTGTAAAATAGGAAGAAAAGTTTAAAGAAAATATAAAGATCTTGGACTTTTATAATATTTACGCTTCTAAATAACAATTTTTAGAAAGAAGGAATATTTTAAGAGGAAAACTTAACTTGTAAAAGAAGAAAAAAAAACTTGAAATATATTATTCATGAAATCGGTAAAAAACATTAATTGTATCTTTTTTCCTTGCCGTATTATCCCAGAAATGTAATTTTTTTTAGTCTTTTTAAATTTAAGGCGCCCCAAGCGCGTCCGGAGCCTTCACAGTGCACTGCCGGCCTCCAGACAGTGTTCTCTCGCTACAGACAACACTGTCAGTGTACACTCGCTACAGGCTCCTAGGAAGAAAGAAATCTAAGGGGTAGCACTGGACTCGACCCCAGGACCTCCGCGTGGGAGTCCAATGTGATGTATTGTGTATTAATGAGAAATGTATTAAAATAGTGTTAATTATAATTTTACGTAAAAAGATTAAAAAATAAAAAAATTAAAGAACAATATCTGTTCTTCTGAAAATATTTACTTATTATAGAGAACGAAAAATGATGTTGGTTGATAATTATTAAAAAGTGCTTACACAATTTTTAAACATTAAGTTTTATACCGAAAAAGTAGAATTAGAATTATAAAAATAGAATCATAAGTTAATTTAAAATAAAATAAATAAATGGGTTAGCCAATTAAAAGGTAACATTTAATTGGGGATTTGTGATTTTAATTTAAGTGAGAAAAAATACCACATAGGAGGTTTACCCATAATGAATTCTAACCAGTTTCTGGACCCCAAACCTAAAGGGAAGAGATATGTGTACATGTTATGCATATCCCATTGGGAAATTGGGTTTTTATCCCCCTTGATATAGGGAGTGATTGGGGATAAGCGGTACCAGATTTCATCAATAGATCGCTGGGCTTTTTTTTTTGTGTGTAAAAGTTATGAGATGATATTTAGTACACTTTTTTACTTCTTTTTTGTTTGTTTTGGAATTCTAAATCCATTTCATATTTTTATTTTCTCATCTCACTATTAGAATTTGCTTTTACTTGCTTCGAGGAAACACAATAGATTCTGAAATATGATTGGTGTGGTGTTGTATGTTTGTAGTGGCACGAGCGGTTTAGTAAAAGGGCTTGCAAGTATATATGTTTAGAGAGTGAAGTATTTGAAATAATTATGAAAGCACCATGTTTCTAAAATAAATATATTATTCTCTAAGCAAATTTAGGTATTTTACAATATCACAATTATATTTTAATAAATCAGATGTTTATCTAGAATAAAGGCAAATCACTATCACAGGTACAGAGTTTGAGAGAGCGATTCCTGAAACAAGTGTTCTGGCTTTGAAAGTAGAATGCAGACTGTCTTGAAGGAATGCCCCTTCTAACAAAACAGTTGGCCAAGTGGTATTGTATTAATTTAACGGATTTTTATGCCTTTGTTTTCCTAATAGCAATGACCTCAAATTACAGTACCTGACTCTTTTCACTGCGCTAAGAAACATTTAAAATATTAACAAAATGATATTTTTCAAACTATAAAATATTCTAAACTATTTTTCAAAACTATTATTTTTTTTAATTTCTTTCTTCCACTACAATTCAAAATGATTGAAGCACTTACTCTATATAGTCATTGTGTTTAAACTCTGCGTCTAAAATAAACTTTAATCATTCCTGCATCAGTGATAAGTTGACTTGAACGAAGGACTATGTTTAGTTAGGATGGTTTGATTTGCAAGTGTTTAGTAAAACAGCAGAGATTTGTTTTGAAGTTAATGATCACGATTTCTGGTGGCAATTTAATTAATTACCCCATCTCTGAGCCAATTTTCAGTATAATTTAAATTAAGTAATTTAATGCCAATATTCATGGCATCAATTCTATGCGGTTGTTGTCTAGGGGAAAGCATGCAAAAGTTAAAGCTATATTATTTTATTGTCCCATTTTCCATTTCTCCAAAAGTTTGAAATGGTTTAAGTTGCGCATTAAAGGATTTTATGTGAAATGCTTACAAATATTTCAGGGTTTACGTCCAACTACTATCTGGTGTCTTGTAGGCGGCGGAAATAAAAAACGTACTTTATAAGAAATTTTTCTCATATTGTAGTGATTTTTTTGTCTGAGGATTCTATTATGTATTAAACTGAGAACAAGAGTATGCAAGGAATTACACTGATGATCGAGAATCAAACCTAGTTCCTAGGTTATTGATATCCTCTTCATCTACCTTCATTTCTGATGATGTAGCTCATATAGTTAGCAACTCTCTCTGTTTAGTGCATATTTTGTGTTTAGTTTGTTTTACGGAAATTATATCTAACACCGATTAACATTTTTTTTAATTTTATCCCTGAAGAAGACAATAAATTTGCCGAAACGTTGGAAAAGATTTAAAAAAAAGTGTACATTTTATTGACCGCTCCTCGAGATCTCCTTTAGCTGTTATTAGATCGGTCGAGAATCTTTATTAACATAAACAATAATCACTGTGCCATTGTTTCATCATAATATTAAAACTTCATCAGGGCTACGAAAACAACAAATCTAACATGATAAATATAAAAGTAATGGCACTGATCATTTCTTTTTATGTAAACATTAGCAGAGTTATTTCTATAAGAAATAATAGAAAAAAAAATTCAGCCTGGTTAACACATATACAAAAAGACATTTTTAACAATTATTATTTTTCATCAATTTTTAACATTATCATAAAAACAGAATATGTTTATGTTTTATTAAACATTGCTGTTTGTTTTTGTAGTTTGATAATGTATTAATATTAAGATGTAACATCGACCGAGTAATTATTGTTTATAAAGACTTATGAACAAATTCCTTAATGATCTACAACAGCCATTTGTAAATACATATATTTAACAAAATTTATGTATCTAGATTATCTTATCAGTATATTTAATTTATATTACGCTTTATAGTTTTTCTGTTTCAACATGTTGTTTAAAATGATTTATGATATTAATATTATTTTAATATTAATATTAATAGAAGATCCAAATTATTCTACAGTATATTTCTTAATTGCTATACATTTTTTTTTTCTATTAATTATACTGGCAATGTGGAGGAGATATTGCTAAATCTCGTTCTGTACATATGTGAAAGGAAATTGCCAAAAAAAAAGTCATGTAATGGTAAAGCAACTAGAAATATAGTAAAAATTCTAAGTTTGAAGAAGATTGGTGAATTTAAAAATTGTAATAATTGTACATTTTTTTATTAATAATTTTTTTTCTTCCGTATTTAAGGATTATTACATAATGCCATTCGCTTGAGAGTACTTCTAATACATCGTAATAAAATGATAATAACTAAAGCCCATAATTCATTTTGATCATATTTATTTAGGATTCAGATAACAAGTATTTGAGTTTACATTTGTAAAGCTTTATCTCGCCATACCTTTGTGGCATAAACGCTGTTTTGTGTTTTTTTTTTTTTTTATTCACACAACTTCTTCTTATTATTTCTAATTCTATTGTCTGATTGATCTCCATAATTCCATTCCTTAGATCGCAATGGTTTTTCATCTTATATTCATTATTTTTGTTGCAATTGTAGTTATGGATAGTTCTACCTATCTACTATTAAACGAAAATCACCTTTATATGAAACCCTAAGTTATGGGTGGGTTCTTCACTTCCGTACCTACTTGGTTTGGTAGGATGATACTTGCCCTCATCACGTCTATTATGTTAAGACAAAGGGGCAAAACTTGAAGTTTAAAGAAATATAATATAATATATATAATTACATTAATAGGAGTTTCATCATATATTTTAGTAGATTGAGTAGAATTTATACCTTCAGTGAAAAATTGCCCGGCTGTGGTGCTAAAGTTTTGAATGAAAGATTGAAATTATACATGACAGTAAAAAGAAAACAGAAATCAAGGGAAAAGCAACATCGAAGGAAGTTTTTGAAAGAAGTAATATTAATGTTTGTAGTGGTGCCTAGGTTGTTGCGACACGATGTGTGAAGGAACAACGGCTTTAGTGAGGTCCATAAATGTTCTATATCTCCTTCTTAAATATCAACTTCTTCGAGAAACTTTATATAATCTTCCTACTTCCTAACTCCTAGGATTAAAGAAAACATCTTTCTAGATTTTTTTTTTAATAAATATTTTACACTCAATAATATATTAAAGGAGATAAACTAATTGGAAAGCTCTACTATTAGTTGCATAATTGTTTCACAATTAAATTAGCCTAAAGAATAAAGTGCCTCATTTTCTATCTTCTGTATTTGTAAAGAGAAGATATAAACAAGAAGTAATTTTAACCCGGTTTTATGTACAATTCTTTAAATTGGTAAACTTTCCATTTCAGTTTTCAAGTTGTATTTTTATTGCTATATTGTAGTGGTATTGTATTTTAAGTGTAATTTTCATGCTTAATGAAAATGATGTACAATGACACTAATGACGCCCAAAGAATACTTACTAACTTAAGCAGCCTAAAGTACGATAACTTTTCGTTATTGATATTTTATTGGCTATAACGACTTGTATTTTCTCGTGGTTTGGTTCAATTTTACAGCTTGGGTTAGTTTTTCATATTTCTATATAAAATTTATGGATTTCATCTACTTATTTAGGTTTTTTGGGTTGTCTTGATTGATTCTGATGAGGAAGGGATTAGCTCAATGGTTAGCGCACTGGACTCCCACGCGGAGGTCCCGGGTTCGGGTCCAGCTGTGCTGCTCTTAGAGTTTCTCTTCCTAGAAGCCTCTACTGCTCACTGCCCTGTGATGGACAGTAACGAGAGAACACTGTTCAGAGGCCGACAGTGCACTGAGAAAGCTCCGGGCGCCAGTGACCTTAGCTGTCGACGCGCCCTAAATTAAAAAAATTGGTCCTGATCTTTTGTCAAATTCTCCTTAAGAATTCTTTGTGAGCTGTTTCTATGCGTTATTACCCAATCGCCCCGGATTCAGCCGGAGTTTGTTACATTTTGTTTTTAAATGCCAACAGCCTCTTCTTTCTCTCTGAATGATCAGTACTAATCTTGAAATATTTCTTAAAATTTCTTCTTCTTCTAGTTACTGTTCAATCTCTCGACAACTATCTCTTGTTTCCGTTTTTACTTGACTTCTTTCCTTCCTGCTGAGTTTTTGTCGGATCTAAATTCTATTTTGTATTTGAACACTTGTGTAATCTAGTGAGCTCATTATGCTCCCCGATATTACATACACCAGCCTGATTGATGAAAACACGGTTGAGGTCAGACATATATTATTCAGACGCAAGTTCGTCACAAAAAATTCTAAGCCAGACCTGAAAAATCGTTTCACATTTCCTTCTGTGTGGATCAACTGCAAGATCTAAAATACCTAAATTCTAAGGAGATAATCTGAAATAGTGGCAGCTTTCTTTTCAACTTAGTCCTTCTTCTGGTTTTCAGTGAGCTTGAGTCCTATATGAGTTTTTCGGATAGTGCCTCGTCTCGTACCGCTCCAAATTTAAATGGATAAAGCTCGGCTACTTAGTTTTGATAACTGTGGACGGAGTCAAATGATAGCTTCTAGAAAGCTTGGGTAATGGGCGGAGCTTAACAGCCATTTGCAACCCCATCTGAATGCCGGGCTATACATATCTCATGAGCATTTTTTAATGGCCTTACAAGTACATGAGTTCATAGTATCTCTCCACTGTCTTGGAGGTACAGAACAGGTTTACCCACTAGTTCTTTGAGGGAATCATTGGTATAAACAAAAAAAAAAGACGGTAATGAATTATGTTTAACTCCTCCAAGCTTATCGAATATGCAAAAGACATCGCATACGGAAAGACATGAGGTGGCATTTTTATGGATTAGGTCTTTTCTTCTGTCTCTTTCTAAAGTGTTTGGATACCCTACGATGCGGCGAGGTATCCGAAACACTCGTGTGGAGCCTAGTTATTTAATGGCCTCAAGACATCTTGGATGAGAAGTCTTTCTCTTAGTAATCGTTGATTGTTAATAATTTTTTTTTCTTTCCAGTAAAAAATTCCCAGACAAATGGCGTCTGCCTAGTTCATTTATGCGAACGGTCCGCACCATTCATATGAGCACTCCAAAATTGAAAGCGTCAATGCCCAAATGTGGCCCGTCATTATGCGAATTTAAAAATTTTCTGAGGTAACTCTCATAAAAGCGACGTTTGATAACTATAATGATATTGGGGTAGCTGTGAGATCGAGTGAACAGAATGGTACACCGGATGTATTTCTGCCTAAGCTTTAGATCCATTTTACATAGAATAGTAGAAGAGCAGACGAGATTTCGAAGCCCTGGCGACTTCTAAATTCGTTTTCAAAAGTGGCATTATTCAAGAGTTCCATTGTGAAGCTCAAGTTTATAGCTTATGTTTTATTTAATATGTTTTTTTATATCCCAGGTTTCGTGACAAATGAAGGTCTGAACGATACACAATCCAGTGGATGTCCAGCTGTAATTAAAAGTAACGTTTGTAATCAAAGAGATTACAATGAAAGCTGGAAATAAATTTTATGTAAGTTCTAGCAATAATGGTTGACCATAGTCAACTTAATTGGCTTCTTTTCTTTTTTTTCTGTTGGGAGCTAATGAAATTGCGAAGCTAATGGTGAGCTTTATTATTTTAAAGCATGCATCGGCTATTATAGCATTTATTGCAATCAACATCACTAAGATTTAGTTGAATTATGAGGATTATGAGGCAGTAAATGTTGATTAGATTTATTATCAGCAAATATTGCGCGTCTTTGTAATAAAAATTTGCAAGTGGAATTCATTTATAGTTACAATCTTAAATTCTAAACAATTATTGTTGGAAGCACCTGTATTTTTATATATATTTACCTACTTAGAAAGCTCAAATAATACTGCGAAAATACTAAAGTTAATATTGAATATGCTTTTTGAAGAATTACAAATCTTGTAATGCTATGAATAGAGACAAAATTAAAAATAAAAAAAGAGAGAGAGAAAACAAGATTGACAAGATTGTTTAGGCCCGCATATTGTATTTGTATGTTACAAACTGTATTATTATATTGTACAGAAGCTCAGCTTGTTTTGCCCTATATTACTATATATCTGTTCCTTTCAGCAAACTAAAAGCATTGCATTTCTTTGTCTGAGCTTTCTTCCTGCGAATTCTTCGTTTTTTGTACCCCAAACCCACCTCCTTTTTCATATAATAGTATATTTTTATGCCAGCCGTCCCAGATATTCACTTCCATTTGTATATCCTGCTTCTTTTATATATAAAGTAATAACTGACACTCAAACTTATATAAGCACATAGATGTATTATCATATTATGGTATATTATTTTAGACCGCATACAATATTTATTTATGCATACAGCTTACATTTACCATAACATTGCATACTTCTCTAATATCATTATAGAGAATTGTTATGATACAATATATATTGGAAATATTTATTAAATAATTTTTTTTTCTGTCACTGCTATAAGAGGCGATACATTAATTATGATCTTGCCAAATTTCGAAATTGTGTGTTCCTGGGAAGTACATGTTTTGAGGACCCCTGTTTACAAAAAAAAAAAAAAAATTTAGTCTAAGGTTATTTGTGTGATCAAAATATCTCAAAAACCGAAATTAGCAGGAAGCTCAAACTTGATATTCTGTTTTAAATATACAACCGCGTCTGAAAAGAAGGTTTCGATCAGCAGCAGAGTTAGATAATTTTTACAAGACTTTCAAAGTTCTAGTACTGGACAGTGAGGCCTGGAAGCATGGCCTGCCAATTTTAGGGGACTCAGTGTGGATGGAGGAGTGGGAGCTGGAATGTACGGGGCTGGGATCCGAAGTGTGCATTTCGTAAGTTAGGTAAGATAGCCACAGTCTTACAGGCAGAGTTAGGTTGCAATAATTACTTTATTACATCCCGATTTATATAAGTTATAATCTAATAGAACCACTTAAAAGTTACTATTTTTCTCAAAGAATGGGATCAATGGATATAATAAAATAATTAAACTAACTGAACTACTGTAACATTATTTGGAATACCACAATTTATTTTATTTTGAGACACTACAACAGAATTTCCCCCAAGTTAACATGTAACTAATAGGAATATTTAAAATAACATTTTTTCAATACACAAATTATCATAAGGCAAAATTAACCTTTACACACGTGTGTTCATACTACTACTACTACTATCATCTTTACCTGCACACTTAGAAATTACGCCCATTGCGCATGTTCACTGCAGTGGGGACATCCACTCGTAAATCCAAACTATTTATCTTAAAACTATCATTTCCTAAAGCCGTAACAACTTAGATAAAAAGACGAAGGGACTACTCTTGAGTCGATATCTACTAGATAGCCAGGTTGCATTGCGAGCAATTCCTGGTCAGCTCTAGGCTGGCGTGGGATTGCTTGGGTGTATGCTCATGGAAATTAGTAGCAAAAGTAAGGTTTTTCTTCTAGTTTGGGTACCCGGGCATTCAGGTTGGAAGAGCAAAGAGACGGCAGATCGCCTTGTCCGGGAGGGCTCTTTTGGAACTACATTGGACCTGAAACCTTTCTGCGTGCATTGCAAATCTCTCATGAATGCCCGGGATGCACGTTCGATCACAAGAATGGTGAATAAAAATCCCAGGCTAGAGGCAAGCGAAAAAAATGTATTAATAGCTATTCGCCCAGGCTTACTGCAGAGCTACTCCATTAAGGCATACGGATGACTGTAGGTCTCTTTACAGGCTACTGTAGACTCAACAAACACATGCATCGCATGGGTCTGACAACGCATGGCCAGTGTGCCACGTAATTGTTAGTGTGAAGGGCCACTTTGGGGAGGAGGAATTGACGCCTTCACGCTTCATCCAAGAGTCTTTCTCTAGAGTCCCAAGTCCAATTGACAGGAGAAGGTGTCTAGCTTATGGGTGCAATAATAGTCATGGGATCCCGAAATGTATTTCCGGTGAAAACTCAATTCTGAAAATCTGGCACGACCGCAGTCTTCCTCTTGATTAAGAGTAAGAATGCTTTATACAGATAAATTTGATCTGAATTATGTGTTATTGACCAACTTGCACGAACTAAAACATCAAGAAAAACATTTTAATTAATACTTTAACGATTGAGTGTTTGTCCAATATATATCTACATTATCGAGTTATTTATTACTTTTTGTTATTTACTTATTGATTTGATAATAAGATTATTACAATATAATTTATACCGATTGTAAATTTGTTATTTAAAATTTTATGGGTATGTATTTTGACTAGGGTAGAGCAAATATATACGTAAGCAGTGACCATAGATGTGGACGCCCTTAAATATTATATATATATAAGCAAGAATATATTTTTTTAACTTTTATTACTAAAAAAAGTACAAAATAACAATTTATTTTTTCTACATAATCACCAGCTTTATTAACATGTCTGATAGGTAGTTTTTTGATACCATCGCAGTAAGAAGAAGAATGGCGTGTCTTAAGCCACTTGCGCATAATGGCTTCTACTCTTGCATTGTCCACAACACGCTGCCCTTCCAACTCCTCTTTCAGGCGTCCAAACATGTAGAAGTCACATAGACTTAAATCTGCTGTAGGGGATGTTCTGCATTATGTGGCATGTTTCATTTGCTATTTGTATATGTGGCCCTGCATTATCGTAGAGCAAAATCACTTTCCTTACTGGATTGGCGTCGTCTTTTGGTCCGATACGCAGTCTTAATTTGTTGGAGAAGTTGGCAATGGTTGATTTACTGTTTTTTGTTCGTGATGAAAATCGAGAAGAAGTAAGCCTTTTCAATTCCAAAAGACAGTGGTCGGTACTTTCCCTGTATACGATCTAGTTTTGGTCTTGAGTGGCGCAGCCCCTCTTTTTCTTTGCTATTCATTACTGTCTACTTGCTTTCCGGAATGTAATGATATACCCAGATTTCATCAAAGGTGGTCCAAAAAATTGGTGTCTCTCGGTCTCGTAGCGATCCAGAAACCGTCAGTAGATGTCACGGCGAACATTTATTTTTGCTTTTTCGTGAGAAGGCACATTGGCCTACCAAGGCGAGTGACACTTTGGTATCGAAGCTAATTGGAGATAATTTTCTGGGCAAGAGTGGATTTCCCAAATTGTGCATGTAACTTTTGCAGAATTTCATCTGACCGTACTGTGTCTTTTTTCTTAGAAATTTGATCATAATCCGTTACGCAACAGACATATGCACATCTTTCTTACTTATTCTGAAATACATTGGAAAAATAACTGATCAGTGTTCGCAGGCTGGATCCCCCAGATCACCACCATTACCCCTGCACTATCGTATTGCCCGGCTACGCCTTACCTGCGCGCCAGTGCAAAATTCAGTTTTATATTTGATCCAATACAAAGTTTCCTGCGACTTTTCGTTTTTGAGATGTTCTGTTAACAAACACTCACTTATAGACCATTGGCTAAAAACATTTTTTTCGTATTTAGGGGATCCCAAATCATGTATTTCCGGTGTGAAAACTCTATTTCGAAAACCCGGCAGGAATAAAAAATAATAAAAACAATAAAACATAAACAATAATATTATAATATAAAATAATAAATAAAATTATAAAAAATAATCAATAATTGATATGCCTAAAGAGATTTATTAGAGTAGGAATTATGTTTGGGCAAGACGTGCCATTCCGCAGACAACTCCAAGTCTTCTAGACGAGGTCGGTGTTGACCTATCCAAATTGACAAGCCTAGTAGAGTCAATTATTATAGACTCGGTAGGTGATGTACATAACCATATATACCGTCATTAATTTCCTTTTTTTCTCCCCCCCTCCAACTTTTGATATTTTACGTTCCTTCATCAACAAATTGTTATATTTATATCCCTCGATGCGGCACGCTTGCAATACGCTCGCTTTTTTTTTTTTTTTTGCTATCTTTCTTTCTTTATCTTGTTATCTAAGTAACGTTATCTTGCGATAGATCAGAATGCTGTGTTTTTTGCAGCTCAACAAAGTTGAGTAGCCCCTTTTTATTGTAAGTCCTTTCAATAAAATGTTTTCTCTTACCATTAATTATTTACAGTCATATGAGATAATGACTATGTTTTATGTTTGTTCACTTGTCATAAAAGACCTAAAAACTATCTAATAATAGTAACTGGGCACGAAACATGATCTGAATTGAATGTTTATACTTAAAGTACATTGAAGTATGCAATAGTTTTCATATAAAGTATTATATCCATAGCTACGTGCTTTGACACATAAAGAAACAAAAAACTAAACTTAAATTCTTAAGATATGCCCAAATCGTAACTTCTATATTCCTTCCATTATAGATATCAAGGGAAATAAAGCAGAAACAGAGCAAAAATAGTTAGATATTATAATATATAGTACTAATTCTTTATCCATGTCTATAGAACTATAAGTACAAGAAGTTATTTTAATTTGAATTGTTTCTCAAACTGCTGTACTTTAATATTGACAGAATTGACGTCAATGTCAAGCTACAAAAATAATACATTACTAATAAATTCCTTATAGTAGATAATTCCTTTTATAGTTTGTGAATGACAAAACGCAGTTCGGATAAGAGTCAGACAGTTTTTCTAATCAATATTCATGGTTGAATTATTGATTTAGGTTTATTACTCCTCTTTCTATCTATCCAATTGCATTGTATTTGAATATAATACAGAACTTTTCAACCTTAGATATAATTAGCATCATTGATTTAATGTACTGAAAACGTTGTTCTTCTAATTTTAATATCAAATTAGTTATATACTCAGGATTATTTATGTACAAACTCGTGATTAGGAGAGATTCTCGAAGAAACCTATCACAACTTGAAGCTTATTATTTTATAAACTAAGTCTTCTTTAGACTTAGTTGATTTAAATTTCTTTATAATGTCGTTTAAATTTTAGTATTTATTATTCAGAAACAGCTCTCAAGTAAAATATTAATAAGAACAAAAGTTTTTTTAAAAATTTATTATGAAGTTAGTATATTAAATATACTACTTTATAATATACTAATAAATATACTAAATACATTTTATTAATAAATTAAATTATTATATTTATATTTTATTAATAAATAATCTCATCAACAAATTTTTGTATTTATATCCCTCGATGCGACACGCTTGCAATAGGCTCCTTTCTTCTTTTTAATGTACTGAAAACGTTGTTCTTCTAATTTTAATATCAAATTAGTTATATAGTCAGAAATTATTTATGTACAAACTCGTGATTAAGGAGAGATTTTCGAAGATTCTAATATTATAAAGAATTATTCTCTATTAATATTATTAAAGAAATATTCTCGAAGAATTCTAATATTATAAATTATACTAATTAAAATGTACTAATAAATTTTATTTTATCCTTGCTTACAATTTAAAGAAGGTTTACAGGTATTATATAAGTTTGATTTCTTATTTTGAATTTTTCGTGGTATTGGTTGGTGAATTCGTGCCCACTTTATTATTTAAAGAAATGAGAAATACAGTGAGTGGGAGAAAATTGAAGATCTAGAGTTTTCTTACATTCTTTCTTAATTAAATCCCTTTTTTCTTTTCTCTCTTCATTGGGTTCCATTTATTCATTACATTTATTTTCCTTCTCAATGCAGCAAGTTCTTTTATGGTATTATTTGGATTTCAGAATTTAAATTTAACTTCGCAGCATCTAGATTAATTTTGCTTTCCTTCAGTCTGTATTCGCATTTATTAAAGTACAATTTAATTCAGAAATTATTATGACATCATACTTTATTTGAAATAGTACATGGACTTTTTTTGAAATTTATAGGATGGCTTTTGAAGAAATACAAAAATTACCAAGCAGTTTGTAATTAAAAACTAACTTAGTAAAACATTACAAGTTGTTAGGTATTTAATCTAAATTTAAATTTGCCGCCAACAGCTTATAATAATTTTATTTCCAGGGAGGTTATTGTACTACCTTGATAATAATAATTTACTAATTATTAGGCTGTGTCCTAACTAGAGAGTGGGGGTAACCTATGCTTTTTATCCTCTCTCCATTAGTCGCAATATAACACTCGGACGAGTAAGCTGCCACTTTAAGCTCGAAGGAGTAAGTCGTTATGCAACACTTCCTTGAATAGGTCATAGCGTAATACCTATATAATTCAAGCCAGTTCGGCTGCCCTTAATTGTGAAAACCCAAGTTTATTACTACTAATAAACTGGTCCTTTTGTCGAGTAAGCGGCTCCGGTTTTCTCCCGGCCTGCAGAGGCTATTGTGAAATCACTTGGTAACTGTTTTCGGTTTCCTGCCGTGCAGCTTGTGGGAGCCTGTTTAATGATTATCTATAATCATCAGCCAAGCAGCAGTGTATGGATCAAGACTCAAGAATTACAGGCACATAGGATTTATTTCCTTATTCCTATTTTCCTCTCTCCATTTCCCCGATATGGACTAAGGATACATGGGTCTTCCAGTACTGGTAACCAGGATTCTGCGTTTAAGGTTCCTCTGGCTGTTGAAAATGATAAATAATATTTGCTACCCATTTTTTAATTTAATTTATATATTCATTTTGCCCATATAATTTTTATATGCTTTGATTTCCCAATTTGCTCAGCAATCAATTATATTATAGACAGTCCACTCAGTATTTTCACCCTTCAATTTATATTTCGCTATTTTCTATTAATCAGAGTCCACTAGAGGAATCTCACCTCAGTTTATATTATTATCTTTCCTGTATTTACTGTACAGAGCCTACCAGATGTTGAGATAATAGGGGTAAAAGAGCTCACTTTTATTTTTTTATTTTCTGTTATTTACTAAATACAAGTATCATCTGAGATTGTATCCGCCAGAGCATACTTCTTTTCTCTAATTTCGACAGGTTTCTGTTTTTTCTCTATTGTCAAAGTCTTGTTAAGTTTATTTTTTTGTGTAGAGATTTTGAATACTGTCGGAATGTGATACAAACTTTGGAAATCAGTATCTTTACAAACTTAATGAACCAGACTCTGAAAATAGAGGAAAATCCAAACCAGAATATCCAGAAAAGATGCAGACTATGACGAATTTGTCCAACTTTGGACCCAACCAAGTAAACAACAATTAAGAATATCATAAGTTAGATACTGGGGTTCACGATTTTTAAGTATTTCCTTCGGCTAAATATAAACAATTGTATGAATTTGTCTGATTGCCGTGATAGTTAATTTCTTGTTTTTCTAATTTTGATGTAGTAGCCAAATCCAACCATCACGATGCAAACATTGAAGAGGCAGATTGCTACTGCCATGAAGTTTAAAAAGAACATGGGAGCTCCCGGCGACGAAGGAAGGACAAATTTCCCTAAATTTGATGCGGCGAGAAAGAGTGTTGCTTTTTAGGCTAATAACAGGCCACGACTACCAAAATAATGACACAAAAAATGGAGGTAGTGGGCTTGCCCTTATATTATTCGTTTTCATTTTAGAAAATGGACGCGCAGCTTGGATGGATGCAATATCCAGCTTGGTTTATAGATATTGTTCCTTTTATGCCGACGGTGGGC